>BJFM01002705.1:9272-30961 GCA_016586285.1 Arothron firmamentum
CACACACACACACACACACACACACACACACACACATCTCTGTCTCTGCTGACTTTATTTGACGGTTGTAACCAAATAAGGACATTCCCGGCCTCCTGGTGGTCTGTTGCCATGACACTGAGGGTTATCCCCAGAAACAAAGATGTGTGTCTGTGTGTGTGTGTACGTGCCTGCATGTGTCTGTCTGTGTGTGTGTGAGAGACTGTGTGTCTTACAAATTATTTAAGCTGTAACATTTGTGAAAGAGCGATCAGATATGGTGTGTGGATGGATGTATGTGCTTGCAAGTTAACCCATCTGCACTCATACCTGAACCATAAAGGGAAAAATATTTTTGTCTCCAAACAGCACCTTGTTGCCTGGCAGCCGGTAGCATAAGAAAAGCTCCTTTTCATCCACTCTGAAACCTACTGTGGTGTGCTGAAAAGGCTACATCTGCTCCTGTCCTGTCATTCTTTATACAATAGTGCTTCTGTGTTTACTGTCAACTATACATTTTCTGTATAGTTTTGATACCACACAGCTGAGATTACTCTGCAACACCCAACATTTTAGTGGAATCGAGGCTAAATTTTGAGATAATAAATTGTCTGCTTGCAGATTTGGGCATCTTTTCTGTCCAGATTTTGAATAATGTATTTATTGTTCGCTTCACCAAGGCCAAATATCTGAAAATATCTGCTTCTTTCCCTCCTTCATGGTGTTTGTTCTGAATTTGTCATCCATCCTTCCTCCCTTCCCATCATCCACCTGTACGAAGACGTGGCGCTGGCCTTTTCTCTAACGCTCCTGGTGTTTTCCTCTTTAGATGGAGGACGGGACGGTCAACAGGGATTTCAAGAAGACAAAGACGAGGGAACAAGTCACCACCGCCTTCCAGGACTTCGTCAAAGGAAACAAGGATGTACTGGTGAGTGTGTCACCCACACACACACATACACACACACACATACACACCGCAACCTCATGCTTTTCATGGCTCAACTGAAGGACAAGTCCTTGGGAACTCCGGCAGCCTCCTTTATTTGCAAACCATTTTGTGTATCAATACCATTTATCTGTCAGGTCTGTGCTAAAAATATGACGAATCCACCATTTGGTTTATTTTTGGAATCTGCAAGTTCACCTTTTCTTCAATATCTTGTTAATTATTTGAAAATGTGAGGATTAATAGAATATAGTGGTTATTGATATGGCATCAACAGGGATATGGCACAAACTGGTGGAAACGTAGCTAAAAGCTTGTTTGGTTTCTTGAGTTTTGACTTTTTGCCCTTCAGAAATGTTACCTGAGCAGATTGGAGGAAATCAGAGACACTTTGGAAACCTCGCCGTTCTTTAAAGCCCACGAGGTAAAGACACACTAATGCAGGACAAACCCAACACAACAAAGGTAAAGGTATCATCTGTTAATTAGGTGCATTCCGGCGCAGAATTGTACATCTTAAAAACGGGAAGTGAGCTCATGGGTTTAAAAGAAAGAAAAGCAAATGTAATGTTTCATTTACTCTCATTCTTCCCTGTTTTTCTCTTCATGATTTTCTGCTCAGGTGATTGGCAGCTCTTTGTTGTTTGTCCACGACAGCACGGGACGGGCCAAAGTCTGGATGATCGATTTTGGTAAAACGACTCCTCTCCCTGACGGAGAAGAGCTGACACACCGGGCGGTGTGGGTGGAGGGCAACAGAGAGGACGGTTACCTCTTTGGACTGGATAGTTTGGTGGACATTATTTCATCCATGGTGAACTGTGAGTCTTGAGGGTGCAGAACCTTCTGCATAAATCGGTCTTTTCTCGGAAAGGAACAGCATTATCTCGTGAGAGTGTGTGGTGAAATCTATCAAAGACACAGCGTTTGTGTCCAGAGGACTTCAGTGTCTCGCATTCCCCCACACGTACTTTTAAAATCACAGTCAGAGAAACACAGAGACAGATGCATTTAATGAGAGTTAGGACCAATAAAAGGTTTATTTTTCCACAGCATCTATCTAAAACTTAATTGTCATGAAAGATAAATCAAGACAAATATCTATTTTTATTAAGAGAAATTCCAAATCCAAAGATAAAACTTTTATAAAAATGTTTTGATACAGTTGGGTTTAAAACTGGGTCATTTGTCGGGTTTGAGCATCAGATTTGTTGGTATTATTATAATCATTTATACAGCTGCATTTTATTGTGGGAGAAACTGTTTCCATGATAATATATGCAAAATAAAAAAAAAATGATATGAACTTAAGATATCAACTGTGGAACAATAACAATTGTCTTTGCATGAAGACAAAAAATTTTGACTAAAATAAATTTGACAAACATTAATAGACTACTCCAGAAGGCACCTAAATAAGTATAAACACCTAAAGTGTCTTAACATTTACTTTTTTATATTCTATTTGGACCAGAATTATCTTTCAAAGATGGTGCTGATAAACCAATTAAATATGTTATTGTGCGGAACAGTGTGCTTTTCACGGTTGTGTGTTTTTATGGAGACTGCAGCAGGTTTATTAATAGAGGTAATATATATTTTTTCTATTATAATATTAATTTAAAGCCACGGTGTGGGGACAATAAGCAGACACTGTCACAAAAAGCGGATTTTTTTGTGAAACTAGATTACACATCACAGTAGTTTCATTACTAGGGAGGGAATTCTTTCATTTTGTAACACGTTTGCCACCAAAAATCACCACGTTTGATGCTGTTTATGTCATGTTGTTTCTCCCATAGAATACCTAACAGCCATGAACAACCGTATTTAAGCTATACAGTGCCTTTATGTTTTAAAGCCAAGTCAGAAAACTGAAAATATGTCTGTCAAATATTACCTTCTAGTCATTTTCTCTGCTTAGTCTCAGCAGGCATGCATGGTTCATGCGCTCTAAAATTTGGGCTTTTCATGCTGTTCTTATTTATATTGTTTTATGTTACATTTCAGTTGCTGTAATTAGATACTGTGATATAAAGTTTGTATTGTTTGGATTTGTGACATATGATTCAGATAACATTTCTCTTTTTTGTGTTAATAAACATATTTAAAAAAAACTGGTAAAAGAATAAATAAAAACTGGTTTGGGTGGAAAAATGAAACTGTGTAGGAATATATACGCCATATACTTAAAAAGTTTTTTGCTGTGACACTGATTATGATTCCACATGGTGCCTTTTGTAAATATTTAGTTTGACATTTTGGAAAATGAAATGAAGCAGATATTAATGTGGTTCCAGGCTGCTATTGATGGTGATAATAGCATTGGATGAACAGTTAGCTTCAGAGGCCAGCTCTTTCCATCTGTTTCATGGTGAGCTACGCTAACTAGCGGTACTTTGTTTTAATCATAACGCTAGAAAAGAAGCATAATGCTTTCCAAAATGTTATACTTATCCTGTTGCTTTTGCTCCCGAAACTGCACTTACCGTGTTTGTTATAGGGATTTTCCTGTTTTCCTGTATATTTATTTAGACTGTTTATTTTAAAAGAAGTGTGTATTTGGTGAAAAGAAAACTGAAAACTTCACATCGGTGTGTGAAATCTGTGAATTTCTTTCTTATTTTCAACGACTGAGAACTCCCGCACCGATGCTGCAACTGTTTGGCTTATTGTTTGCATGTGGTCATTTGAAATTCAAATTGAAGCTGATCACAACAACAGCAGCATCCTGGACAGGTGAAAAGGGAAGATTGGAAAGGGCACTGAAGCAAATACATAATACCGTATTTTTAAAGTCCTTGTAGCTGTACACTGACTAACCAGTGTGCAGGGGTGTCACCGGGTCTCTGAAACCGGGGGGGTGAACAGGGGTGAACAGGGTAATAAAAAGAAATTCTACTAAATTCTACTAATTTCACAACCAGACACTGAGTACAGTGCATGCCTTATGCACAACAATGCACTCCTGAAGTAATAGAGTACAAGAGCACAACAATCCCCTTTTTGATTGACACTTGTCTTAAAGTGTCCTGTTATACTGAATTTGGCACATAATAAATGGTGCAAAAAGAGTGCAAAATTGTCCTTGACAATTACATAATGTCATTCCTCCTCCCCCCAAACTGTAACACCTGTACTGCTGCTTATTTTTGATAAATAAATCTAATCCGTGAGCCATCCTAAATGGCCAGGAATACAAAGTGAGATGTAGATGTGGCCCTGCGCAGCGTCATGGAGAGGCTGCCTAGCCCAGGAACATGACGGTGAAAGATCTGTGGAGGCCCGCGGTCAGCGGGCGCAGATTGATAACATGTCAGAGTTCTCTCTGATATGTTACAGTCTTCATCACTCGTCATTTCAAAAACTGTTGATGTTTGAGTTCAGACCCTGAATGACTTCAGGCAGGAGTCACATGAGGTTCTGAACATTTTTGGACAATGTGATGCCACACTGCCAGCTGCAAAAAGACGAAAAACACTCAGCTCTGAACTTAGCGAACATTGTGTACTGACTACTGTTGGACAGAAAGAGTCTGATCGAGATAAAAATGTTTTTCTTACAACCTTTTTCTACCCTGTAACTGATCTATCGCTTGGTGAGATTACCAGAAGGCGGATTTTAGAAGACAAATTGGGACATAATGAAAAGCATCTGGGGTCTCAAGCCCAAAAAAAAGATGCATTTCTCAAAGAGACAGCACTTTTGCTCGATTTTCTGATTCAAACACTGAAGATTTGGGGCATGAACTGCATCAGCAGGATCTGAGACAGAAAAACAGAGACTGGGAAGGCTTTTTCGAGCTTTCCCAGCGAGTACTGCCTCTTGTGAGAGGAGTTTTTCTATATTAAAGCTGGTGAAAGCGTACCCCTACTGAAGACCTTGAGCAGACACACATAAGTTCAATTTGTATTATATAATGTGTTATCACACTTTATTCTAAACTAAAAAGAAGGCTTGAAGACTGCTTTGTTGGGGAAGTTTGTTTTTTAGGTGGAGGTGCTCCGCTCCTCCTCCGCCTCCCCTCAGCGCTGAAGATGGTTCGGTGGTTAAAGACCGCGGCTCCCGCTGTGGAGACCCGGGTTCGAATCTCAGCTCGGACGGGGCTGCAGGTATGTGTCACTCAGCCGGTTTCTGTGTGTGTGTCTGTCCAACAAAACAAAAAAACCTAAAACCAAAAACAACCAAACAAACCAACAAAAAACCAAACAACAAACAAACAAAGCAAACCAATACTTGCGTTGCGTTGCGAGGTTCGTTGCGCTTGCGGAATTTGCCGTCAATTTCAGAAGAGGACCGAATTTAATTTATTTTAACAAATCAGACACATTTCGCGGAATATATTTTGGTGAAAAACATGATTATTTTGTGGCTACTGCTGTCTTTTAGGTGTACGTTTATTTGAAAATGGGAAATGTCAATTTTTTTCCGCCCCTTTAAACCGTAATACCTGTGCTCATGTTTTGCAAAATAAATCTAATCTGCGAGCCGCACGCACTAAAATCACGACGCAGCGGACGTCTGCGATTGGCTGAATGGCCAATCAATCAATCTAAATGGACCAATAGGCTTTCATACAGGGAGAAACAGAGTTGGTGACCTTCGAAGTGAGAGAAAAAACTGGAAATGCAAAAGTGAGGGGTATGAAATCACTAATGTATGAAAGTGGGGGACATAAGACGAACGGACAATGAATGAATGTGATGCCCCTGCAAGTATGAAACCCATTACCACTTTAGAGCCGCTTAAACAGTCTTTTAAGACTCGGTTTAAAACGCACGCATGTGTTGCCATTCAAATGTCTTTAGAAACATGAATAACATTTATGTAAAAATTTTTATCTGTAGATTACATTATGTCAAGTGTCTTTTTTTAACCATGTGGACTAACATCACTTACTTGTGGTTCAATGGTGCACTCTGGTGTCCATTTGTTGACACTACAGAGCTGACATTCCCAGCTTCCGGTTAGACCCCAAACATAAATAAACAATAATTATAGCTATTTTTTTTTTTGAGAGTGGGGCATGGGGAAGCTGTCTTGTTTATTTCGACATGATATATCTTCATAGTTATTTAATACGGGTTTCGTTTCAAATGTTTTCTTTTAATAGTGACAGATGGCAGAAAATGGCTTGTTATTGTTTAACTGTGTGACTTGCGAAATTAACAACGCTCGTCATAATATCGCAATAATACATAGTAATTGGGTATTTCAAAAGTAAAACGGAACTGAAGTAAAATGACCGATTCCAAGGATATCGATTTCGTGACATTTTGTGTAACAGCGTCTATTCGGTGCGTAAAGTTATCTTTTTTTTGAAAGGAATCGAACAAAACAAGTTGTGTCACGTATTTTAAGATAACAACGGTTGATTTTGTCTTGTCACGTACGACACGTAAAGCTCATCTTTTCCTGTCAGTACAGACTCAAGACTTTCGGGATATTGAAGAAATAAGATTTTGTTTTTTTTTAAGTGACTGACCAACCAGAAGCCTCTTTATATTTCCAACATCCTGTCAATAAAACAGTAAGGACCAATAGGAATAGAGGATTAATGGGAGGGCGGGGAAAACCGAGAGCGACGGTCGAAATAAAAGTTTAGCAGGCAATTTCAGAGATTTCTAACAATTAATTACTGTTTTACATGGTAAAATAAAACAAGAGAGATCTAAAAATATATTCATTTTACAAAAATTGTTATAATTAAGTTTTTCTTCGTGTGAAACGTGCGTGAGGACGTGACGCACGCTACCAACACTGGGTAGGTTGCGCTCACACACGTTTCTGAATGTTCCCTGCAAAGTTGATAAATAAGGTTGACCCAGTGGTGGAGGGAGAGAGAACGGCAGCAGCAAGGAGGGGCGAGGAGGACCAAAACAAGCTGCGCTTCCTCCTCCGAGCTAACGTCACACTGTCATATATACCCCAGTATACCTCCACGTTGCAGCAGTGATAAACCTTCCCGACAATAAGCAGCTCCTAGCCCACGTTGCCCTCGGCGCTGACCTTGTTTTGACTCGGCGAAATCCACAGCTGCTGGTGAGTATCCACAAGACTGGCACACATTAGCTGACAAATAAACGCAAAACAAAGTTACGTTTCTTCCTTCGTTGGCCTGTAATTTATTTTCAGCGTGCATAACCCTCAGATGTGATTCTGCAGCTGCATGGCTGTTCTGCTACGTCTGCAAACTTTACCGACCTGAGGACAAATTAAAGGTTATTGAGAAAAGCAACATATTGTGCAGGATTTCTAAGGCTATTTTTGTCGCTAAATAAAACGTTTATCAATAAGTTTTATTATTGATCAGCAATAATTCTGTGCGGCTGGAAATAATTAGATGTGTAACTAAATCCTAATAGCGTGTTGCATGTTTGCAGCGAATAAACAATAATAATAATTTAACAAAAAACAACCTTTTTATTCGTAAACATTTAATTCAGACAAACTTCAAATTAGGCATGTCAATACTGTTCAGCTTTGACTTTGTTCTCTGATAACCTAATGTCCTGTATTCTTATCATTTTGCTTTGTAACCCTGTTAAAACAAATTAAAGCAGAGGTAATCGCTGATCTCGATCTCAGTTTAGGCTGGAATGATCACACTTGACTGGTGCAGTAGGTGAAATCATCGGTCTTTATTTGTTCCTCTATTAAAGTGCTAATCATTAACAATGAAATTGTTGTAAACAAGGTTTAATCCTTCCAATAGTCACAAGTTGCACTTATCCTCACAATCTATTCAAAGGGTAAGAATAGACTTCTAATATCCTCAAGGCTAATTAATTAGACACAATACTCCTTGTGTTACACTGTTACAGTTATGTTGGAAGATATTTGACCTGGATAACTTCACTATTTCTCTGAACTCTGACTCAGTGGAAATGTCAGAGTCCTGTGTGCAACTTTAATTCAGTAATTGAGTCACATACAAATCATCCTCGTCCGTCCATGAAAACATGGCTTTAGTCACGTTTCACCCCGTTACTGCAGGAGGACCACGTCACCATTGTACAGTAATGTGTGTAACATTATCTATGTTTGGCTCAGGATTATGGTTCAGCTCCAGCCTGTAAGCCAGATATAGACGTGCTCAGAGTGTGATGCCTGCATATTTTCATAACAGTGAGTCAACCATGCTGGAACAGCAACACAGACTAGTCAACAACGGAGGCCGTGATGCACAAAACTGCACCGTGCAGTTCACACTTTCAAATATGATCCCACAGTGGCCAACAGGACAACAAAACTGACCTTCCCAGTTGTCACTGCCATGCTGGTATTCATGTTATGATAAATGGGTAAATGACGGCTTCAGGCACACTTTTTAGCAGTGTGAGAAATGGGAAGTTGCTCAATACAGCTAATTGGGAACTGGGTTTTTTTGGCCAGTTGTAGATTTTGCAAGTCAGATTTGGCAAATCACTGCTCACCACTCTGAATCTTGCAGAAGTTACCATCAGGGGAATTGTTTCTTTAACTGTCATGGCTACAAAATGACTTTTTTTTTTGTTTGTTTGGTTGTTGTTTTTTTTGGTTGATAGAAGAAACGACATGTTATATTCTGTATTTAATTCAACATTTCAGGTTGCATGTAAAGCATTTTTTCAACATAAATGCAAAGATGTTGACCTTCACATCATCATCTTAACCTGCTGCAGTTGCCATGGTAACAGTTATCCAATAATATCCCACAGTTATCAATATTTATGGAAAATAGGAGAGCCAAAACACTGATATCGAGTGAGAAAGAAACAGAACTTATCTGTGATGTCCACACAGCCTGGAAACGTCTACACAGAGCAAACGAGCAAAACTCACTTGGCACTTCCAGTCAGAAAAGCTAAGATAACTGTCTGCTGTTGGAGACGCAGAAAGCAGGAACAGCTCTAGCTTCCAGGGCCTGTGGGGAAATGCTGCAGAGCTGGGATAAAGTGAGAATTAGAATGTGACACTTGAATCTTAAGAGCATTAATGTGATGACTGTTCCTGCAGCAAAGGGAGAAAAGGGAATATTTTGTCGTGGTTGTAATTGAAAAAGCAACACAACCAAAATGTTGTCAGCCCCAAAATTGCTGAGGATGACTGGTGTTCTTTGGACTGTACGCTTGGTCACATGTGGAGGTTTGAGATGGATGTCGTTTGGAGCCCTGTGAGTTCTGTGAAAGTTCTTCTTTGTACATCTTCCTGGGATGAACACAGCCACCCTGAAGGATAAAGGATGACCCATTAACTGACTGTGTGTGTGTCTTTGGTGTGTATGACAGAGAGAGAGAGAGAGAGAGTATTCATGATGGCACATCCATTGGCTCACTCTCTTGACTGAACTTTGTTGGTTGCCGCTGTCACACCCAGAAATTACACCTGTCAAACAAGCTGTCGCTTAAACAGTCACTCAAATCAGGAATCCAAGCCAGTTCTGTTGTTTAGTCAACAGCCTGGACCTCTTTAACTCCTCCATATACTAGTTACCAGTGACATTTTGAGAATTTATTGTGGCGCAAGTACCCCCAGACCAATGCACTGCCATGTCCCCTCTTCCTTTGTCTGCGTGGGCAGACAGGCGTGGTGCTCACACAGGGATTGCAGGGGACAGTATTTTTAGACAAAGTATTAAAGTCATTTAAAGAGCTGACAGCTGTGTATTTGTGTGTGTTCTCCTTTATTCTGGCAGCAGAATATCAATTACAAACCACGCTTGTCCACTCGTTCACTTGACGGAGGAGCCCCGTTTTAGTTTGAATATCACGTATGGAACGCCATCTAAATGTTAGCTTCATGCTAGCGATACAGATCTGCTCTGAGCTGCTGTTCAAGCGTTCGTTGCCCTAACCCTCTCTGTCGGCCCATCTTTAGGCCATCATGGCAAGCGATATGATTTTGCTGATGCGAGGCTTGGCTAAGCTGAGCCAGGCAGTCGTTGAGATGCAAGGCAACACCCTCCGCACTGGATCTGGTGAGTCCGTTGTGCTTTTCGAAAATGGTGTTCATGGGTCGTTTATCTGGAGGACAGGTAGAGCTAGTTTCCAACATTTGTAAATGCAGGAATACCTGGCATTGGAGCTGCTGTCGAGGGTGTCCAAGCAGCTGCTGAGCAAGGCCTCTCTGCTGCTATGATGAAAATGCAGGTACGTCGCCACTGAAAGCTGCATGTTGGAAGTTATTTATAAAGAAGCCATTGATTTGGTACACAAGTGAAATTGGCGTTTGTGTTTCCAGGAGATGTCTGGCCAGCAGCAGCAGTCCTCCTCTGCGGAGGCAGAGTTTGATTTTCCCAGAGATGACGACGCATTCTCGTCCTCCGAGTTCAAGGAGGAGGGCGACTTTACAGAGGGGCTCACGGAGAGCAGCAGTCACGCTGCAACCGGAAAGCAGTCGCTGTTTGAGGGGTACAAAGATCCCAGCAAACAGTTTAGCGGACACACCAGGTCATACCACCAGGACGCCAGGTATGGACGCTTTCTCTGCACGCGCGAGTTTTGACTGTGTTGTCCCTGTTGACCCCTTGCTTCCTGTGCGGCAGGCATTTCACCGGGCTTCACCACGGCTACAACCGCACTCTGAACAGGCATCTGTGGTCACGGCTGTACTGCCAGCAGCAGCTCGGTCAGCTGAGGACGTACCACCAGGACCCCACCACCGTCGGCGGGCTGACGGCCGACGACATTGAGAAGGCCAGACAGAGCAAGAGAGCTGAGACAAAGCCTCACAAACAGGCGGTAAATCTGGGGTTTTCAGATTGTAGCCTTGATCAGACTGTTTTACACTCATGTCCGGTTTGATGCATTTGTCAACATTTTAACACACAGGTTGTTGCTTCTCTGTTTATGTTAGCTTAGCGACAAAGCCAGAGAGAGGAAAGTTCCAGTGACTCGGCTGAGCAGACTGGCCAACTTTGGAGGTACTATTATGTAATTCCTTGTCTGATTGTGTCTTTGACTGGTTCTATATTGGAAGATTATTGTCATAGTTCTTGGCGTGGAAGGTCATTTCACGATACAGGCCAGTGGGTTCAGCCTCCAAATGTTGAGTAACCCGCTGATGGTGCCGGTATGTACAAGAAGTACAGATACAAATACCAACAAACACACAAAAACACAGAGTTGAAAGGAAACGAGATGAACACATGTGTACACATACATGCCCGTGCACAGGAGTGGAAGTAACATTTGTCACATGTCAAAATGGAGAGTCTATGAAAAGCAAGTCGTGTTCTAATGAGAGCTACTCCATGATAGTCTGCAAGCTTGACAGGGACGAGCTGCAAAAAAAAATCTGTGTGAGCAGATTGCGACCGTGTTAATCTTGTCAGACCACGTTGCTTGTTGTCTCAGTCTGTTAAAACTCCAGACAGGAGCAAAACTGTTGCCCTGCTTTGGCTAGTGTGGAACCCGCAGGTGCCTGCTGACATTTAGAGGCTATAGAGCAAAACAAGGCGGGTTATAATGTGAAGGTGAGAAGTTCGTAGCCTCACGTCTTAACAGCTGCCATAACATCAGAGAGAGAAATTAGAAACACAGCTGTGGAGCAGCAACACAAAACAGGACCCAGGGAAGGTCAGGAAAGACTGACGGTGCAGATATATTAGTGAAACACCTGAGCTTGTCAGAATGTTGACAGATGAAACTTGAAGAAGGCGGCTGAGGAGGAGGGAGTGCGGAGACATGCGTCCGCAGTCTGTCCTCCCCCCCCCCCGCCCTGACATTTGTTGACGAGCTGCATTCAGAGCAGGGAGCAGAGATCAAGATCAACAGCGTTTTATAGTTGGATAAATCTCTGCTCGTTGACAGGCGGTGGTGGTTTTTGAAGAACAGAATTCTTCCCAAACCCACTCTTCCGCCGGGGTCGACTCTCGGGTTTCAGCCGCGTTCAGCAGTCTGTAAACACGCCTGATTGACAGACGCTTGTGCTCGGGCTGGAAAAAGTGCTGTCAGTCACGCGTGGACACGGACGCACCGTCATCACACGGGTTTAGCGTCGCTGTGGAATGCTGCATCGGTGAGATTCAGGAAAGGCACGGGTAGGAGCGGATGACATCATCTGTTTTCAAACACCTCGTATGTGGCACAATGAAGCGATGCGTCCGCGTTTGTCCACCTCAAAGTCCACCGACTAACTGGTTATATAATGCTGAATTATGTAATATAAATGTCAGGGCTGCAGCAGAGCGCATGAGCAGCCGTGCATTTTATTTCCCTGATCTCCTTAATAAGACTACAAATTAAATAGATTGGATTTATTTTTGCAGCGTAATTGTTTTTAATAACCACTGGTACATGTAATCTCCACGTGCACACTTGTTTGAGCAGCTGTCGTTGTTGTCAGACTCTGCTGATACATTCTAACATGTGTCATTAAAGAATTTATCAATTAATCTGACCTTTTCCCTGGATGTTAATGCGCGATTGTGGTTATTTTCATGCTAAAGTGATGTTGTTGTGTTGCTTTTTCCCTCTGCAGGCCTTGCTTTAGGTTTGGGGATTGGAGCTTTAGCAGAAGTTGCCAAGAAAAGCATCAGGCACAATAACGGCGCAGGTAAATAGTCAAAGCTCTATTAAAAACACGTTCCTTACGCGTGCTGCTACATGCTGTGAATTTTGTGCATGCCGTCAGGTCGCCGCCCTCTAAAAGTGGCACCTCCTGTACACAGACGTGCTGCTGCAGCACTCGCACCGATCCTGAAATGGAGCTTAGATGAAAGAATGACCAACTGGCAGTCTGTGACGCTGTTCTTTGGTTCTTTGTGGGTGTTAATCCCAGCGCAGCCACTTTGCGCAGCCTTATGGTGAATCTCTGGTAGAGATTTAAGGGCAGTCTCAGACACCACCTGATGACCTACTGACCTCAGAGAGAAGGTTAACCCTCCTCAGATTTTACTTCAACTCTTATTCACAAATACATTTTTTTGTTTGATTGGGTTTTTTTTTTGTTTTCATCTGACTGCATTCTGAAAAATGGTGGCTGTTTTTTTGTGAGTAACTATCTGAATCTCCTGCAACCTTTGCTGTCTGTTCTGCCTGCATTCGACTTTGAGAGCTACTCTAAAGAACTTCCTGACTGCAGTTTTAAACAATTTAAACAAACACATTTACTCCCTAAATGGATGTTTACCTCTGCCAAGGTTATGTTTTTGCTATATTTGTCTGTTTGTTCGTGAGGAAAATAACTTAAAAAGTTAAGATTTTTAATGCAATATTCAGGAAATGCTGATAATGTGACAAGGATTGCTAATGTTCCGGTTTACTGTCTTTGGTGTAAGTCACAAATATAGAAGGTCAGCGCTCTTTTTTTTTTTTTCTAGTTCTCATTGCTTCCTGGTGCAGCCTTCCTGCATGTTTTTGGACAGTCATGTCAATGATAGTTTTTTATTTTATGCAGATGAAAGCAAGAAAGGTGTTCTGGACTCCAGCCCCTTCCTGTCCGAGGCCAACGCAGAGCGCATTGTCAGGACTTTGTGTAAAGTCAGAGGAGCTGCATTAAAACTGGGGCAGATGCTCAGCATTCAAGGTGTGCAACAAACACGTGCTTTTATGGGAATTAACACAGAATTATAACATTGTGAAATTCCAACCAGCCGATCGACCTGTTCATCCAGAATGTACGGACAGAGTTAAAGAAACTTTGGACCACAGATCTTGTCCACCAAGAACGTTTGCAGGGAAGTAACTTGATTGTAGGTCAGAGTTCATCTCAGGTCTGCCGGTGTGTCGCCGTTGTTTACGATTTGTGACACCGTTCAAATTCAGCAAGCGGGTTTATGTTGAGGCTCCGGGTGCTTTTCTGTGTTATCAGACGCGCATTAGCGAAGCCACACTTGGTTGTGCTTCAGACACACATTAACACTTGTCCCCACTTCCCAGAAATGTCCTCACTGTGCCAGTACAATGTGTATTCTGGTCCTCATGATATAGCATGTACAAACACACAACAGATCCGAGAGTCACGGTTCAGAGTGGGGACAGTCACCTTGGTTTTCTCTCTGTATTTATCAATTTTAGCATCAACAGCAAACGTGCAAACATGCAACTGTGACTACTGAAACATGGTTGTGGTGAAGTGTGGGGAGGATAAACATCACTGCCATGCTTTTTGTCCCCTGCTGACATTTTCAGGTCACAGTGGGTCTGCAGCTGCAGCTGGATGAATGCACGCTCTGCCATTGTAGCTTTTAGCACCTCTCTAAAATAGCCATAACCTTGAGATAATTTAAAAACCGTAATTATTCATGCTGTCAGCAGCGCCCGCTAAGGTAGCTGAAAAGCAGTATTGTGTTTTTTTTATTAGAACAAAACCACCTATTTTTGGATTTCAGATGACGCTTTCATCAACCCTCAACTTGCCAAGATCTTTGATCGCGTACGTCAGAGCGCTGACTTCATGCCAATCAAACAAATGACGGTAGGTTTTCTGTACCAGCCAAAGGCACCACGAACCAATCCTTAATTATCAAAAAAAACCGTCTTGTTTGTATTTGTAGAAAGCATTGAACAGTGATCTGGGTCCCAACTGGAGAGACAAGCTGGATTCGTTTGAGGAGCGTCCGTTCGCAGCGGCGTCCATCGGCCAGGTTCACCTGGCGAGGCTGAAGGACGGCAGAGAAGTGGCCATGAAAATACAGGTAGAGCGGGAGTGCACGCATACGAACCCGGAGCCTGTCGTCCTCACTTCCCTCCTCCGTGTTTGTTCCTAGTATCCTGGTGTCGCTCAGAGTATCAACAGTGATGTCAACAACTTGATGACGGTCCTGAATATGAGCAATGCCTTGCCCGAAGGTACCTGCGCAAACACAGTTTCAATTCAGCAAAATCCAATGTAGCTCCGCTGTCAAACAGCTTCAGCAGTTTGACCCGTTTCCTCAAAGTAACCGACTCTTGTGTTACTCCCCGTCTTGCCTGTGCGTATTTGTGTCTTTAGGTCTGTTTCCAGAACACCTGATCGATGTGACGAGACGAGAGCTGACCCTGGAATGTGATTATGTCAGAGAAGCTCAGTGCGCAAAGAAGTTCAGGTGCGTCTCAGCAAACGTTTCCACCCACCGAACGACGTTAATCATCAGTTCTGTACCGGCGATGATGGTGAACCGGAATATCTGAGCCATGTCTGTGTTGATTTTCCTCTTCTTTCGTCTGATCCAGGGAGCTTTTGAAGGACCATCCTTTTTTCTACGTACCGGAGGTGATCGATGAGCTGAGCAGCAGACACGTGCTGACCACAGAGCTGGTCCCTGGGTTCCCTCTGGACCAGGCTGAGAGTCTGTCGCAGGAGCTGAAGAACGAGGTGACGTTTGTGAAGAACTTTACTCTTTTCAGTGTGTAGCAGATGGGAGCTGGGAGCGCTTTCATTTTTGTTCAATAAAATGCAAATAATTCCTTAAGCTTCTTGACCATTTTGAGAATTCCTCTTTGCTTCTGTCTCAGATCTGTCAGAACATCCTGCTGCTGTGCCTCAGGGAGCTGTTTGAGTTCAGGTACATGCAGACCGACCCCAACTGGTCCAACTTCTTTTATGATCCCCAAACACACAGGGTGAGTCTGTCTGTGGGCCCAATGCTGCTGTTACTATGGCAACTGCTGCCCTGACTTACAATGCTGACATTGTTGACCGGATCATGTAGGTGGCACTGCTGGACTTTGGAGCCACGAGAGGATTTGATCAGAGTTTCACAGATGTCTACATAGAGGTGAGACCCTCAAAGCCTCATTTAGCCGTGTAGCTCTTTGGAGAAAGGGTGAGTCGTTCAGACGTGAGCTGGCGGAAACCAAAATACCAGATTCATCCACTTCAGTTTAGTATACCGCAGTGTTTCAGGAACCATGATCTGCTGCTGGACTCATCTTTTCTTTAAGACAAATGAATCCTCTGCCAATTGTAGATAATCCGTTCGGCTGCAGAGGGCGACCGGGAGGGAGTTCTCCAGAAGTCTATCGAGATGAAGTTCCTGACAGGGTATGAGTCAAAGGTGAGCACCTCTGTAGGTGGAATACGAGTCAAATTCATGAAACAAAACAGCAGTAATTCAATGAAACACTTGCAGCAGATAGAAATCCATATAGATCATGGTGGTAGTGGTCCAGAACAGGGGATTCCCTGTATGACAGGAGACCAGCTCTGTTTTCTTTACTCAGAAATTTTTATATATAAAGACATTTTCTGCAGCAGTTATGGCAAACCCAAGTTAATGAATTGACATTAGAGTGAAAATAAATTAAGTTTTTTTTTTTATGTGGTTATTAAATTCATGAAAATGAGTAACTTTCTGAGAGTTGAGGTGTTTGTTTACTAATGGCAGCATTTTTCCAGGCGATGATAAACGCTCACGTGGATGCAGTGATGATCCTCGGAGAGGCCTTCGCCTCCAAGGAGGCCTTCGAATTCGGCTGTCAGTCCACCACCAAGAGAATCCACAACCTCATCCCGGTGATGCTCAAACACCGCCTCACCCCGCCGCCGGAGGAGACGTACTCGCTGCACCGGAAGATGGGTGGTTCCTTCCTCATCTGCTCCCGGCTAAACGCCAAGCTGTCCTGTAATGATATGTTCCAAACGGCTTACGAGAAATACTGGGAAGGCCGCACGCCCCCTTCCTCGGCCTGAACCCACCTGTCGCTTGATGACAGAATCAGGGGCCAACTGCACAAAGTGCAAGTCACCAGCGAGGTTGGCACGTTAGCTACAGAGCTACGGACCGCGTCGGGGCATTAGCTCATATGTGTGTAATTAATGATTGCAGCAGCTGTTTGATGGACAACGGAAAGATTTCCAGTACTCTAAAGCTGTTCCTGGCCCTGAGGGAGCGACCCAGAGGATGCTGAGAGACAGCCTGCTGTGTTTTTACATGGAAATGGTGGAATTTTATCTGACACGTTCAAAATGACTTGCGTTTTCTTGTGCTTTGCATTGCCGTGTTTTGTTGAACTTTTCGATTGTATTGAACTACTGAACTGTCAGATCACACCTACCTGCACGCACAGGCATTAAATAATCACGATTGAGGATTTGTATGTTAATAATCATGCTAACCGTGTTTTTAATCGGTTCTCTGTGGCGCTTCTGTACATTTTAATTTCTTGTATTCCATCCAATGGCTCTTCTCCGTTTAGCTGAATTCCATTTGCAAAGGTAAATGTTACTTTTAGGAAGAAAGCATGGTATTTTTTTTCAGTTGTTGGATTGTACATTACACTGCCTGTAAGATGAAGCTCAACCTTCATCGTGAATGTTAATGAACCACGAGGTGGGAAGAGGCTGCTCATCGTATCGCACAAAGTTCCAGCTCGTGGTCTTACCTCGTCTGGCGTCAGAGTTCTCTCTTCTCTGCTGTGTTATTGTTTGCTTTATGGAAGGTAAAGGTTAAATAAAAGTTGCCTGTTTATTTCTGAGAGGGAGTTGTTAAGATCAAAATATCAAGTTGTAATTCATATCACCATAGATATGATTTTTTTAACTAAAGGTTCTGCTGTTGTCTAGAAAAAGTAAATGATTTATACTTTGTCATGTGACTGAGATTTTTTTGTCACTGGGTCGGAACATTAAAAGGAAGGACGTCATCAGTGCTGCTCAACAGGTCTCTGCGGTTGTATTATTCAGGTCGTGTTTAGTAGATGGGAAAACAGTGTAGCGAAGGAGTCTCCTTCCCTTTTTGCAATGCATGAGCAGCACATAAACACGCTCACGGGCCTGTTAGTATTTGGACTGATGAAGCATGGCAGTGCTCATAAGCGACGGTGGGAAAGGACAGGACTATTTCTCCCTTTTATCCAGAGGGTGGCGCTGTTTTGCTTTTACACGCACAACATCCAGCAGGAAGAGGGAACTGCTGGTATGAAACCACAGAGATGACGACATCATTTCGTGGAAGTTACACTTGAATTTGTAAGACAGTGTTGTAGATATTTTTGTAAGAGTTCTAATTTTCAATCATTAAACTAATGCATTCCACAGCAAATTGGATAAAATAAACACGACACCACTTTCCAATCATAAACAAGGGTTTCAAAGCCTAAAAAGTGATCAGTTTTTAGGCTCAGGTTGTTTTTTTTTTTAAAGTTTTTTCTTCTATCTGTAGCTCAGCTGGGAACGTTTATAGTCTTACATTTCAGTTGATGTGAAAGTGTGGTGCTGTGTCAGTCTCACAGTGATGGAAATGCAGCGATCCTGGTCGAGTGTGTTTACACTGTGGAGGGGACGGTGGGAGCTTTGGCATCTGGGGGGAGCTGAATGCATATTTGTCTCTATATACAGTTTTTTTTATGTGCACTCATTGGTCTGCTGCAGGCAGTGAAAATCCTTATTTGGTGACACAGCACAAATTGAGTGAAAGAAAATGAGCACAAACAGTCCCAGCAATCAAATGTTTTTACTGCAGCATAAGGTAAAATAGAATAATAATGGTTCCACACAGCAAGTCTTCCAAAAAAAAGAAAGCTACACACTTACTAAGCCTCATCAGAAAAAAAAATGAATGCACATTATTGTAAAAACCACTTACAAAAACTTTTTTAAGGTATCTTTTGAATGATTACTGTGACCTACCTGATATAATATACTGCAGCCCGCCAGCAGGGGTAAACTACACACTTCACACTGAGGAGCTTCTAATGCTCAGAAAGTGTAGACAGATAGATGTTCCTAAATCTGCAGCTGAGGACACGTCTCCATCCAGTTTGGTTTTACTTTAGCATTCCTCCTCAAGGTGCAAAAATATGCACAATCCATTCACATCTAATTACAATCAAAGCTCTAAACATGTAATACAGGGCACAGAAGTAAGCAATAATACTGCATTAGTGTCTACCGTGCGTGTGTGTGTGTGTGTGTGTGTGTGTGTGTGTGTGTGTGTGTGAGTGTGTGTGTGTGTGTGTGTGTGTGTGTGTGTGTGTGTGTGCGTGTGTGTGTGTGTGTGTGTGTGTGTGTGTGTGTGTGTGTGTGTGTGTGTGTGTGTGTGTGTGTGTGTGCGTGTGTGTGTGTGTGTGTGTGTGTGTGTGTGTGTTAGTTTTACTGCAACACCAAAGATGAGCATGCAGGGAGCTTTAAATTTGAAGCAGGAAAGTCGGAACCCAGCCAGGTTTTCTGTCCTCCCAGGCAGAAAACAGCTTTCACCAGGGCAAGTGGGAACCAGTTTTTAACCTGGTGGGTGAGAAAAACCAGTTGGATTAAGGCCCTTGAGGCCTGGGTTTCAATATCCCCGACCTAAAGTAAACTACAAAACCAATGCTACAAAAATCACTCAGGAGAGGTTTTTAAGGCATAAAATATCACCTGTACACTCTTCATTGTAAGGCTAATTTTCACACACGTGAGCACTTCACAACGTAGATACAGTGACACATTTGTGTTGCATCGTGGCACTATTAAAAGCATTGAAATAGTTCTTGATCCTGTAGTTAATCAGGTTTGGTTGGTAGGCGATGCAGATTGTTTTCGGGCAAATATTACGTACACAAGGTAAATACACACAAGTTAATATTGACACATTCGTGTTTAAAAATATCTGCTTGAATAGAAAGAAGCCCATCAAAATGTAAAGACAGGATGGTGACGCTGTGGTCTCAGACTGGTGTATCACTGGTTTGCACATCTACAAGCTGTGAGAAGTCAAGTCATTAACAGGTGGCGTGAGTCACACACACACACACAATGAAGTGTATGCCAACAGCAAAGTGTCAAAGGAAAATATAACTCTGCTGGTTGCAAGTCGACTTCATTAAATGTGAAGAACACCGATAAATAGCGTGTTGTCATTTTTCAGAGCGTAAAAGCCACTAAAGCGCACGTGATTCCATAATTGGTCACGTGATTCATCTGAGCTGCACCGGGAAACACGTTTGAGAAAACGTGTTTAAAAGGTTTCTATCCTGTCTTGTTTGGTTTTTACAGATTTATGTTGTGAAACAGGACATAAGGAATTTAAAGCACCACTAAATAACAGAGTATAAATATGAACATCTTCATCATCCTGCAGCCAGCGGCTTCTTCCTGTCTTTCTTCCCTTCCTTCCTGTATTTATTCCCTCCACTCGTCAGCTCCCTGCCCTTCATCCAAGCTCTGGCGGCGTCTGGTCATCACAAAGGTGAACATCACCGTCGGGCTCTCGGGGTCGTTCAAACGACACAAACGGCGTGAGACTTCAGCAAACGCGAGCGCGCACTCCATCAGACGTCCTGAGGAAGACCCTGGTCCCTGTAGCCTGAGGAAGGCAAGAGAGAGGGAGGAGAGGAGGAGAGAGGGAGATAGAAGTCTGAAGGTTACAGATGAGGAATTCATCAGATATTTAATATGGCTGATGATGACGGTGTTAAGAAGCAGATGAAGCAGAGGAGCACTGATGGTGGACATGGTGGCCTTCACCTGGAAGGGAGCTTTTCTGGCTGGATTATGTGCCTGTTTTTATGGAACACCAACACAGGAACGTGGTGGCATCAAAGTTGAAATGATTAGGAAGAAGTAAGCATTCATTTGGAAGGGGCTGTGATGACCGGTTCCATCCATGCTAAATTTAGTAAAGCGTGCACGGCTAGTGTAACATGAGCACATTTCTGAGTTTAAGATAAGAACCTACCATCAGAAACTGAGGGGTGCAGAGGGGAGGAGAGAGAAGAGAAGAGAAGAGAAGAGAAGAGAAGAGAAGAGAAGAGAAGAGAAGAGAGGAGAGGAGAGGAGAGGAGAGGAGAGGAGAGGAGAGGAGAGGAGAGGAGAGGAGAAGAGAAGAGAAGAGAAGAGAAGAGAAGAGAAGAGAAGAGAAGAGAAGAGAAGAGAAGAGAAGAGAAGAGAAGAGAAGAGAAAGTTATTAATTCATTTGAGACATGAAACACAACACACACACACATTTGAGACACAAAAATTCAACTGAAAACATTAATCAAATACACCCCAACACACGTATCCACTGGCATGTACGAAAACACACAACTACATTTTGGTTGTTCCTTCTCTCTTCTAGCTGATGTTCTCATTGGAAACAAATTCTGTGAGAGTGTACAGCTTTAAAATCACAACAATGTCCAAATGTGTGCTGTGTTTGTGAATGATCAAATGCGTTTAGGTGAGCCACAAAACTCTAGAAAGCAGTGCAACAAAATACATGCGCTAAATGCTGGAAACCAGAACTGACTGGCCAGGATGACCATGTCCATTCCCCAGAAGATGCTCATGATCCACCCAACCATGATGACGGCTGTCAGTATCTGGATCATAGCCGCTGCCACGTTGAGCCAGAACACGCAACAAACTCCCCGCTCCGGGATCAGCTCGCTGTGGGCTCCGCACAGCACCGTGAAGGCCGAGATCAGGGTGCCTATACAACAAAGAGGAGAAAATATTGCAGAATCAAATTATACATCCCAGCCCAATCACCCCCTACTGCAATGTCTCTAAATGATTGCAGTACCCCTCCCTGTCGATAGATGGCGCAATTAGATCCACCATGTTGCATATAAAACCATGGGGGGAAAAAAGTGTCATTAATCAGCGTGAGGCAACCTGCATGTGGCTGGTGGACGCAGTTGTACCTCACAGCATCCTCTCACAGCACCGGAGGATGTGTGAATGAGTCAGAACTTCGGAGGCTGGTGAAACCACGGCAGCAGCGCTGCCATCGAAAAGATCACATATGAACTCTTCCTGGATGTATCTGCCATCTGTCTCAGATGGACAAGTTTAAATTAAACAATCGAGAAACTTTCTCCCAAGCATGTAGCAGTTTAATACTTATATGAAGATAAAGACCTTTGTGCTGTTTTTTTTTTTTTTTTGGGGGGGG
>BJFM01002708.1:0-31286 GCA_016586285.1 Arothron firmamentum
TGTGTGTGTGTGTGTAGGGGGGGCTGAAAGAACTTTGCTGATGCATGAAAAGCTTCTTTTTGCAGCACGTTGGATGCAACGGTTGATGTTTGCAGATGAACATTCTGGAACTGTGAGGCGCTGACGTGCGTCTCCGGCACCGGGCTGAACTTTTCAAATCCGTTGATGAAGAATGCAAAAGCCAAACAAAGAGCTGCGCTGCTGAGGATCAAGATGGGAAGGCGGCAGCCTGCCCGGAAACCGGTTTTCAGCTCTCCTCTTAACAGATCAATTAGGCCAAAAGCAGCCTGTGCATCAGTCACACATCAGCAGCGCACGATCTTTATCCCTGAAACATCCAAATCACAGCAGAGCTTCGCACGGCCTGGACTGCCACACCCACATCAGCTTCTGGCACTGATACCGGGGCAGAATATGTGCTGATGATTGACGTTTCTACTACAAACTCAATCTGTCTAACTAGTAGACATATATATAAAACATATGTAATTGGACGAAGGGGACTTTGATCGCTCTACATGGGTCTGCCTGTCTGAGAAGCGTTACGTTGTCACAGCCTGATCAAAAGCTGCAGGGCACCGGACTCGACCCTATATGCTACGTTTGAAAAGGAGGGTGTAATAACATGCCACAATAATAGTTGGTTGTAAAGTGTATTTAATATTGCCCCGGGGCCGCATGAATTATAGTCATCTGTGGTGATTGTGGTCATTCGGGTGTTTGTCAGGGCCTGCAGAAATCTACAGTAAAGTTCTCATATTAATCCGATTTGCTTATCGGGGTCAAATAACACAAAGCTATGAAGTCCTATGATGTCACTGGTGCTGGTTCTGGTCTCGAACAAGAGGATTGGAGGCTTTGGGTGGCTGAGAGGCAAGAGGAAGGGCAGTGGCATGGAACGCTTGAGAGAAATGTTCAGATTTATTTTTCCAGGCAGGACACATTCTGGCGCTCGGCCCCATTCCTGGCCGCTGATTCACATGAGAAGCTTGTCAAATTGGCCGGCGGTTGCTGCTCAGCTGGAGCAGACTGATTGGAAACCTGCGTTTGTGTGGTGATTATTTACATCAGGCCAATGTTGGCCAAAAGAAATTCCGCATTTTTAAAAAGCCAAGTCTTTGTATTTCCAAACCCCCCTGTTTTTAAACGCATTGCCTCCACCCAGGGGGGATTTACTGCACTTCCTGTTGCTCCTCCTGGGTCAGAGAGTCTCACCCTCTCAAACCTGCCGTTTTCCTCTCCTCATTTCTCTCCTGTGGTTGGAGATGACAATAGAGGCTTTATCCTCAAACCTTCCCGTTCCTCTCTGTCGTTAGTACTGACTTCCTTGATAAATACCCCCCCACCCCCCCCAACCCCCACCCTCTCCTTCGTGGATCCTTTGTCCAGGCCTCAGACCAGCATCTTCCAATTGGTTTGGGTGGGGCAATGTCATTTTATTTTGACAGCATATTACTAATTTGCACCACTTATGCAGTCAAAATGATTAGATTATCGATTACAGAAGGACAAGAGCCACGTTACCGCGTCATAGAGCAGCCTCTGATGTTGAAATAAATATTCAGCAAATGTTCATGCACCAGGAGGTTGAACACGCTGATGTACAAATTTATCACCAGTCTCTCGTTGACCACTACTGAACTGGCCTGTCAGCACAAGTCTCATAAAAACCCTAGATTTGTTCCACTGCTGTCAGGAACAATCTCAAAGGAAAGAAATCAAAGCACATGCTAACAACTGCTAAGTGGGATTTTCAGTGTACATTAATCATTCCCGATTGTCTTGGCCTGCAACAAGCCCAGAATGCACGGCTGAGGGCCAACAGAGGTGAAATATAGACGTAGGATCAACCGACTTGAGCCATTTACTGAGCCCTCACAGGGGATAGTTGTAGTTGGCCACAGAGCTAAACAAGCATGTGTTGAGGGTCCCTGAATGTTTGTTTCTTGGCCTACTTGTAGGACCATGAAGGCCGGCGTGGGACTCGTCTCTGCATTGGTTCTGTTCCTCCTGATGGGAGACGTTTCCACCCAGGGATCTCGACCAAAGAAACCCACGAAACGTCCAGCAACCACCAAGAAGCCCTCTGTAGGCAAGCCCAGTGCACCAGCACAGCCGGAGCCCCAGGAGCCCACGGATTTCCCCCCTGTCATTTTGGGGCCACCCTCTGCCTTTCCTGACTGTCCCAGAGAGTGTTTATGCTACCCCAGCTACCCAAATGCACTCAACTGTGAGAACCGGAACATCCGGGTGATCCCTACCATCCCACTTAGAGCCCATTACTTGTATTTGCAGAACAACTACATCACAGAGGTGACGGAGGAGGCTTTCATCAATGCTACTGAGGTCCGCTGGATCAACTTGGCGAATAATCGAATTCACCGAATAAACAAACAGGTCTGGGAGCATCGTCCCTCGTTAGTTACCACTCGATAATTAACTAGAAACCATTCGTGTGAGTTCAAATATTACTCAAATATTACTTGTACAGGTGTTCGAGAAGATCCCAGCACTGCTGTATCTATACGCACAAGATAACAAGCTGAAAGAGATACCTTCAGGTCTGCCTGCCAGTCTGGAACAGCTCCGCCTCAGTAGGAACCGGATCTCTAAGGTCCCTGCAGGCGCCTTCAGTAAGATGGGAAACCTGACTCTGCTGGATCTGTATTACAACCAGGTAGAGACACTTTGATCGTGTTTACAGTGCAAGAAGTGTGAACGGCTTTGATTGAACTTGATAATCTGTGTCTTCCAGCTGGCTGACAGTGACCTGGGAGCAAACACATTCAAGGACCTGAAGAGCCTCGTGCAGCTCAATCTGGCTCGCAACATCCTGAAAAAGATGCCTCCCGGACTACCCAACGGCCTCATCCAGCTTTTCCTCGATAGGAACAGTATAGATGACATTCCAAAGCAAGTATTCGGTGCATGTGCATGTGCATGTGCATGTGCACTCCTCTGCGCATACACTGCCGATATGGAGCAGTCTGTCTGAAACCTGTTTTGCCGACACGATCAGTGGTTACCGTACCTCTGAAGGACTGGTGGCAGTGGGAGACGGGGCTAACATGCTAAGACCACCACACGAGCATCATCTTAGCCGCTCCATGCTTCCTCCAACAGCGATGGGGCCCGTGTGGGGAGAAATTCGTGGCATGTAGCAGTAGGGATGCTTCGTCTGCATAAACAGAAGATTGAGAACTATTGAGAATGTAGCATTTAAAAAGTGCTGTTTTCAGAATAGTTTACTGGAATCTGGTTGTGTGAGCATAGCTCTCTGTAAGTACTCGATAAACTGGAGCGTTGGAATGCTTTTATAACCTCTGGATTTGAATTTGAACCCATTTTTTAATCTGTTCTCAGGGACTACTTCAAAGACATGTATCATCTGTCATTTGTGAGACTGAACCGCAATCAGCTGAGTGACAAAGGACTCCCCAAGGGTGTGTTCAATATATCCACCCTGCTGGACCTGCAACTGTCCCACAACCAGATCAACTCCATCCCCATGATTAGCTCTCACCTGGAGCACCTGCACCTCAACCACAACCACATTGAGCGTAAGTGTGTTCCACTACTAACTCAAAGCATTTCTGTTCACTTTGGTCTTCTTTCTTCAAATAAAAGCCTTTCTCTGATCATTGCTTTTCCAAAAATGTTACGTATTTCACATGTGAGTCCAAGATTAAAGTGTTTTAACCACAAGCGGACTGCAGTGATTCTTAGCACACAGTTAAACGCAGGTATTTTAAAGTCCAGACTGCCAAAATGGAGTCTGGGGAAGAGCATGAAAGCCAGCAGAGTGGTGTGTGTTCCATCACACTCCAAACCTCTGATCTGGATGTTATAGCTTAGCCTTGCTCTATTGTTAATGGCTAAGAGTGTGTTCTTCGCAAATTGAGTTCCGCCTTTTGAGTATTTAATTGACTCAGATGTTGTTTTTCTGAATGAAAGAGTGTGTTACCGTTTCCCGCAGTGGGAATGATCCAAAATCAGCCAGGAATGTGCTGGCCCTTCATGCTCACTCCTTGTGTGGCATCAGAACTGACTGGTTGTGCTTACAGGCATCAACGGCACCCAGATCTGCCCGGTTACCTTAGAAGATGAACTACAAGACGAATCCCTGGTTCCCCGACTAAGGTACCAGTCCTCAGCTTCCGATCGTGACCGACCGGAAACAGATAAAACATTTCTGTCACTGGGGCTTCATTCCCTCTCTGTTGCGCCAGGTACCTGCGTTTGGATGGAAATAACCTGAGCCCTCCCATCCCCATGGACGTCATCATGTGCTTCAGACACCTCCGCTCTATTGTCTTGTAGACAGAGGAGTCAAAATATGCTACCATCCATCATGTACCTGCACACACAGGAGAATTAATTTAAGGCAAATCAGGCTTCATTTAGAACAGATATAGATCTCTGTGACAACAAAAAAATAGTTCACACTTTCGGGGTTTTTTTTTATGCTTCGTTTTTTGTCAGATTGAGCAGAATGAGTGGATATATTGACATTTGATGTACTTTGATCTGTAGGAGTTTTACATTGTATCAGCAATTTCTCTCTTATTGACTTACTTTGCAAATAAAGCATAGTTAAAGCTGAAAATACAGGTGCATTGAGAGACATGCTACAGTCGAGGATGGTAGCCAGTTCACTGTGGCAGGAAAAAGGAGAAACCACGGACAACAGATCTCAGACCTGCAGTGGATGTCAGAGGAACAATCACAGCTACCATGTAGTTGAAAGTGTCCCAGATGTGCCTGTCGTTTTCAAGGTGTTCCATCTAAAAAAGAAAAAGAAAATGTTTTTATACTTATTCTTCTGTATATTATTCGTCTGTATAAAGACGTTTTGTACAAATAATTGAAAATAAAACGTTTTCTTAAGTCAATTAATGTTGTTCGGTGTTTGATTTATAAAAGGGTGAGGTTTTCTCTGAAACATCTTTTAAATAGCCATGAAGGGAAACGTCAGGGAGATGATACACGATAAGAGGATATGATGGGAAATGCAGTTTTAGCGGAATATTCAGACTGTTAACCGCTGCCTCAGACAGGCGGCTCTGTGGGGACCTCTAGTGGCCAGAAACAAACATTGCACATCCTCGAAGGAGAACCGCTGCGGGCAAAAAAATCACAAAAACTCGCACAAATCCTATAGGGTAATTTTGGCACTTCCTTCCTTGTATACACTTATGTCAGTCCAGAGGAATTACCTCATCTGAACACAGGTTTTTCTTGTTTGCTCGGACTTCCTTGGTCAGGATTCTTTTCAAAGCAGGTGCATTTTATAGAAGGTGCGCAGGTCCGTGAGGTAAAGGTGTTTCCGCTCATAGCTCGTCTGACAGGAATGAAGTCACCTCACCGAGAACAACCCTCCAGGAAAAAAGGTGCAGATGTGTTATTTGAAATCAGGGTCACTTACAACAAAAGCAAATTATCTTACACACTTATTTCAAAAGATCCCAATGATGCCCAGTGAAAAGTGATGAAGAAATAAAAAATGGGAAAAAATATTTTGAAGAAATCAAAATGACTCATGAGCTTCTCTCTAATTACGGCATACTTTCACTGCATGGAAATTTTTCCCTTCCAGATAAATCCTGTCCCTTTACTTTCCAAAAGGTATTGAGACACCAGCCAGCATTTCTTTTAATCACAACCCACTTCCTTCTCTTCAAAATAACTGGTGATGTAGGTGCATGTTCATGTACCTGTGCAATACCTGGTTGGAAAAAAAAACAAACAAAAAAAACCCCATCGCTGCACTATAAAAGGAGACAGCATGGGGACGCAGAGGCACATCGGTCCTGGGACTCTTCCTCTGAGACACACATACAGGTGAGTGTGACAACAGGTGGATCTGCTCAGGGTCACAGCGATGGCTCACCTCTGATCAGCTCCTTTTCATTTAGGTCTGGATAGAGGTAGTTAGATTTATTTATACTTTTTGGATGCTGCCTCTAGCTTCCTGTGATTTATCTGAAAGTTTCTTTTTAATTATCAACATCATGAAACTGAATTTCTCTCTTGATCATTACTAATAGAGACATATATTTATCAGTCTTTCCCAAGTCAAGCACAGCGATGAAGACTCCGTCATCCATCTGCCTCCTCTTCCTCATGCTCTGCTGTCTGACTGAGCTGGCCAGGAGCCGAACTTTGCTCCTGAACAGCTGCTCCATCAACGTTCACCTGGAGGAGCTGCAAAGCTACTACTCCAGCATCCGTCTGAATGCAGTGAGTGACTGGAACAACGTGGAAGCTGCACGTCAGTTGTTGTAAATCTCATCCATTCTCACTGTTTGTGCTTTCTTTTAGATCACAGGAGACGACGAGATTGGAGTCAAGTTTCTGACCAAAACATTGATTGACGATGTCCAGGTGAGATTTTTTGTGTGTGTGTGTTTTCCCTTACAGATGTGGCCCTTTTTAATGCTTCAAATTATCTAAATAGAGCAAAGAGACTCCATTAGCTCTTCAGGACATGTCTTTCCTCTAGCTTGCATGTTAAATCTACTCACACTTCTGCCTTATAAACAATGAATATGTCTGAGAGCACCTGTCTAACCAGCCAGCATCTCTCTGTCAGGACGGCCAGAGATGCTGTTTCCTGCGGCTTGTGCTGCGTTTCTACATAGAGAGGGTGTTCGGCAGCTACACGTCTTCTCAGCCGCAGGACCAGCCCAGCTTGAGTTCGCTGGCCAACACTTTCATCATCATCAGGAGGCAGATCCACAAATGTGTAAGTCACCTGCAGTGAGTCAGGTTAAAAAAACAAAACAAAAACATGTTCAACAGGGTGTGGAGATAACGACATATTCTTATGTTCAGCACTGCCTCTGCGAAGAGGACACACAGAAAAAAGTCGACACTCTGCATGACGCATTCAACAGGGTATGTGCTCAGAATCATTGCAGAACGTCTTTAAATGGACGCACTACTGACAGTGTACAGAGGGGGGCGCTGTAGAGCGTACACTTTCAGAACAAACAACAATCTCAAATTTCTTTTAATGAATGAAAATGTGAATGGTTGCTACACCTTTCTCTTCACTGCTTATATTAATATAAAGTTGAAAACAGCACAAATTTTAGAATAATAAAGAAAACCCTGAAGTGCAGAAATAATAATAATAATGAAGAAATAGCAGTTCATTGCAGGAGTCATATTCCTCCTAGATAACTAACATCATGTTCTTTTGTTGAGCAGTTGGAAATAAGCAAGGCTGCACAGAAGGCTGTGGGAGAACTGGACACTGTTCTGGAATGGCTGCATCGCTCCGATCAGAAAAGCCTCAGCTGAACAGCCCAACACGGCTTGTCTGCATTTGGTGCAACTGCAACAATGTAAAGCGTTTAAATCTGTACATTGATTGGGGGGTGCTGAGCAATTATCACTCTGAATCCTTATGTGTTTCTCTCAGTTGTACTTAAATTATTAAATGTGTTTGTGATGTAATATTTATAATATTTATCAGAACCATGACCTTGTGAGGCTATTGTACTGTATGTTTCTACTGCTTCGGACCAATGTTGTATTAATTAATTAATTCTGAGGGGGAAAATAAATACTTTTAAAAACTATAATCATCCTTACTGGCTTTATCTTTTTCATTACTGTTCAAAGACATTAGCAGTAATTAAAGGACCATTGAATTGCTGGAAAATCAGAGAATCGGGAATTAAGTTCTTGTTGGAGTCTATTTTGTCCTTTCTGGGCTAATATAGAAACATGGAGGACCAACACTATTCATATGCAAATCTTACTCTTACACGACTATAAATACAACAATTACAATGCTTATGTTATATATCAGTTACAATGCTTATGCTATATATCAGCACCGAACATGTCCTGCTAAGATGCCAACACGTCTCTGAGAGAGCTCTGAACTGTCTCCCTCTTCTGGCACTGAGAGGAATTGCAATCTTTCCCACAGCAGAGTCAACAACACAGACCTTTACAGTTTTCTTTTTAGAATAATAATCAACAATAATTGATCACAGTGTGCTCCTAAATTTAGACACAGGAAATTCTACATTTAAAAAAAAACTCGTGTATGTGTAAAAATGTAAACGTGTACTATTTCAGATTCTTTCAGTGCGTATGTATGTTGTCATGAATGACTAAAAAGGAAGCGCCTGAATCACGGACATAAAATTGCATTAGTGCATTCGTCAGAGATCCTTAAATGCAGTAATGACATAACTATGCATCATGTATAATGTGTCTTCCCCTGTAATTCACCTTAGAATAAAGCATCTCATGACTAAAATGTAAATGTAATGCAGAGCTTTCTTTCTGGATCTTTGTGTTTCACCGATAGTTAAACACCGTAAAACACCAACACCTTAAACCCAAATGTGGATAACTTTGATATCTGCAGCTGATACTGTAGTGTAGTACACATTCAACTTAATAATGCTCTGAACGCCTGGTTTCATCTGTTTGATGGCATTATAATGTTTACATTCACCCACTATAGCCGAATGGCACAAAAAAGAATAATGATTTTTGTGAATATCACTTTAAACCATTTTCCTGAATTTCCGTGACTATTAGTGGGAGGGTTTTTTCATGTTTCAATTTCAGGTTTGATCATTTATGAAAACTGACTTTCATATTAAAACAAACAAACAAACAAAAAATACTGGTTGCGCATGAAATAATTTTTGCTCTTGATTTCCTCAGCCATAACCATCAGTCTAACTACATCCATCCATTTTCTCTACCTGCCTAATCCACACATGGGTCGCAGGGGTCTGCTGGAGCCCATTCCAGCTGTCACAGGGTGAGAGGCGGGGTCCACCCTGGATAGGTGGCCAGCCTATCGCAGAGCTAACACAAAGACAGACAACCACTCTCACTCACACCCACAATGGCCAATTTAGAACGCTCAAATCACCTAATAAGCGTGTCTTTGGAGTGTAGGAGGAAGCCGGAGTGCCCGGAGAAAACCCACGCATGCACAGGGACAACATGCAAACTCCGCACAGAAAGGCCGGCGCCGAGACTCAAAGCCCGAAACTTCTTGCTGTGAAGCGATAGTGCTAACCACTGCACCACCGCGCCGCCCATCAGTCTAACTCCGAGAACCAAATTAAGGCAAAACAAAACTATTACTCATCATTTAAATTATATTGAGAAACCATGCCTTTTTCTTTTTTTTTTCTTTTTTTTACTTTCGCTAATTCAGCTTTCGCATGATTAAACATTGGTGGAAAAACATGAGCTGTCAGAATGAGTGCCGCTTGCATAAGTGCGGTTAACACTATCATAGTCACATATGTTAACGGCAAATCAAATGCGTGTGCTTACGCACTACCAAAGGTGAACAATAACACGATGACAAGTTACCCTCTTTTAATAGCATCACATTGGAATGTATCACTCACTTGTGCAATTCTATGCATTTGTATTTCTAATAATATCAGAGACAAGCTGTGCCTGCAGAGGGGATTTCAAAGTTTCATCCACACCTACAAGGAAATTTGCTCAGCAGGATCTGATAGGCAACTTGCGTTTAAGTTCACATCAGTACATTTGTCATGGAAGGAAGGTAATTTTAGGAGATTTGGGCTCTGTTTCTGAGCTAAATCGTCTGAAAATAAGTCATCGTTTCAATCGCGTTTGCGGTGGCAAATTGACCTTGTTTGAGATCTCAACCACATCTGCAGTGACTGGAGACAAAACTTTTTTTTTAAAGCATTTGTCATAGAATTTGTTTAGAAGCCCAGATGAATCTCTGTAGGGTCACTTCCAGGAGTCACAGTTCAAACTAGAGGGAAGTTTTTGTTTCCATTTGGCTCATTGATGATGCACAAGAAAACACCCATCTGGACATCAGCTGTCATCATGTGCCACTGACCCTCTTTTTCAGCAGAAAGAACCTTGAAGCTCACGCACTTTAGCGTTATTCGTTCTTGTATCTCACGTGATGTAGGAATATTTCTGAGGGCCACAAAGGCCGTCTTGCAAAAACAAAAACATACATGGTTGCATTTCTTATGTGTGAAACTGAAAGAGAAGTGCAGTGACTGTTCGAAAATATACACCGATTTCCTCTAAAGGACACAGCAGCAAGGGATGCAGTCAACCTCTCGCTTTGCACCAACAGTAAAAGCTGCAGGATGCGTGTTACCCATATGTAAACATGCCAGAAATAGAGTTTTAAAAGCTCAACCATGTGGCACCCTGATCAAGTGTGCACTTGACCATCTCCTGAGCAGATGACAGTCAGATGATTGTCCTGATTCAGATTTAGCTACTGGATTCAGTAAGAAATTCAACAGATAGAACCAACCACCTGACTAACGTTTTGTATGACTTGTTTCAGTTCCTAACTCGGCCGCTAGTTTTATTGCTCATAACAGAGCAAAACAACAACAAAAAGTCTGTTGTTAAATTCCAACAGACTTTTTTTCTTTATAACATAGGATGCTTATGACCTTAGCATATAATTTTTGGATGATCAAAGGTCAAAGTCCCTCCAGAATCCAGAACATCACCAAAGTTTAATCCACTGTTTCTTGGCCCATTATCAACATCTCCTGAAAATCCGTTCATAGCGTTTTGGGTTATGTTGATAGCAAATAAATGCAAAGAATTTCCTTTTCAAATATAACTATGGATGAGACACACACACACACACACACACACACACACACACACACACACACACACACACACACACACACACACACAGTTACGCACAAAACATCCACCTGTCACTGAAGAGTTTCCTATCAATGGACTGCTGCTGACTCATCCCAAATTCAAGTATGAATATGTAGAGACGCTGAACAAAAATGGGTTTTCAGAACAAAGCAGGTGCCAGCTGTCACCGCTGAGACATAACCTGGATTCGGTTTCCCAAGAAAAATAACTAATAAAATAAAATACCAGCGTTACCCAAGATTTACCCAACAGACAAAGTGTTGGAAAAGAGGACAAAACACAAAAAGTACTGACGGGGAAAACACCTCTCATGTTGTTCACTTCTCTGTGTAGTTTCTCCTTCACATATACACACATGTAATAAACACGTCCCTGATTTTGTACTCAATTACTCATTTAGACCAAAAAAGGAAAAAAAAGCATGAGTAGATCAGTCACCTGTCAGATCATGCATTAATGAATTAATCACGCAAACCATGAATTCTTGGTCATTTCTATGGCACTGTTTCCTCTTTGTGGACAAAGAGGAACACAAACAAAATGCTGATATTTGTAGTTTAAACGTTTGAAAAATCTGTGACAATCTGCAAGAATGTGTAGTTTACTCATTCATACTTGTGCTATTTAAAGTTTGCCCATCACCCAGGTATGTGGCATTAAATGTGCTTTAGGTGACCAAATAGGTTAAATATTCCACTAGGTCTGAATAATCTGTGTCCATGCGGTCCAGAACTTAACAAAATACTCTAAATTTAATGGGTCTTTTAAATTGCATGCATTTTCTGGTCAAATGTCAGCGTCAGTTTTCATTCAAATGTTCTAAATTTTCATTCTAATTAAATAAAACACAACAAATTTACAAAGAATAAACACAGTAAAGAGGAAGTGGCATAAAATAGCTTTGTATTTGAGTTCTACTTATTCACTTTCTGTGCGTTGAGCATTTTTGCTAATATTTAAATATTATTTTGTCCAGTGACCTCATTCCATTGATAAAAATCGGTAACACATGATAATTACGCATGTAGGGCAAAACGTTACCTCAAGAAGTAAAACAGCATCAGCACTTAATGAGAGGAGTGGCTCATAACTGATGAATGTCTGGAAAAAAAAAAAATCCCCAAGTTAAGTCCAGTTAGGCTCCTCCCAGATTTCTGGCTATAAATTAAGTTAAGAATAAGCTTCATAGCATGCACCTCAGAGATCTGACATCCATCTTCACCGTCTTTCTCCAGAAGACCACCAGAATGCCTGCCCGCTCTCTGCTCTCCGTCCTGCTGCTCCTGTGCTCTTCCTGCACCGCTTGGTGCGCAACCATCTGTAACAACCGGTGCTGCAGTTTCGTTGAGGGCTTTCCTGCGCGCTTAAAGATGCTCAGAGAAAACTACTCTAACATCCGGGAATACTATGTGAGTACAAACGGCAATGTTCTCAAGACATGTGCTGTAGCATCATTTGGAGCTTGAGCTGATCGCCACCGGCCACGTACCTGAGCTGTCAATCCTCAGGTGATGCTGCGTGTTTCCGTCTGCTCACTGCGCGCTCTCTTTGCAGGCGGCAAACGATGACTTGGACGTAGTGCTTCTGGACCAAAGCGTCGTAGAATCGTTTAAAGTAAGTTCTCCTCCTCAACATTAGTCAGCATGTCGATAGAAAGTGCGCAAGGAAGGAAAGTAACACCATACCCACACGTGCGCTCTCGCACCTCTCCAGACGCCGTTCGCCTGCCACGCTATGGACGGCATCCTGAAGCTCTACCTGGACTCGGTTCTTCCCAGAGCGCTGGCCAGTGTCACGGCCGAAACCAAAAGCTTGCAGCCCCATGTGGAGTCCATTCAGCAGATCTTTGACCAGCTCAAGATCGAGGTTACCCATTGTGTGAGTACACGTGTCTTCCTCCGCATAGTCCCGTGCGTAATGTTACGCAGTGCGCGTCCACGCTGCAGTGCGGCGTTGCTGCACGCGTCTTTTCTTTAATCTTTGCTCAGTGAACCACTTAAAGCTTTTTGACAACATTGAACAAGTTAATATTTTCGAACAATTAAACATTTAAAGGGTGATACGAGGAAGAAGAAAAAAAATCAAAAAACTTTGTGTGAGCTCTTTCAAGTAATCAGTGGACAGACCAGAAAAGATCTGGCAGTTGTTGCAAAAGAGGTTTTTCTAGGACAGGAGAGGCTAATCAAAGCTTGTTTCTTCCTCTTACAGAAACATTACTTCTCCTGCAAGAATCAGTTTGACATGCACACCCTGAAGTCTGCTTACACCCAGGCAAGTAGCAATTTCAGAAGTGCAACTCAGCCACTCCAGTGAACAGTTTCTGAAGTTGCAAACCTGTTTGCCAACAGATGGAGGAGAGAGGCCTGTATAAAGCCATGGGGGAGCTGGATCTGTTGTTTAACTACATTGAGAAATATCTGGCTTCAAAGAGGCACAAACAGAACGCCTGACGAGCAGCTGACCGCCCTCAAGCATGGGGAAAAGAAACCAGTTTCACTCCGTTTTTACTGGAATGCGTGTCGACACCTGTTTATGAGCTTTTATGTTCTGAGATCTCTGCTGAGCTTAATTGTCCTGAGGACAAGTTTTCGGACCATATTGTGTCTTTACGTTACATCTCAGATTGCCACTTGAAATATCTTATTTATTTTTTCTTTATATACATTATTTATGAAGAATATTTACTGTTAAATAAAGCTGTTGATACAGACGACTGACTTTTTACTTTTTGCTATTGCGCATAGGTTACTGTAGCTCAGAGCACATCTATCACATCCTGCAGAGCTGCCGCGTGGGGAAGCACTCAAGTGTAAATTCAACAAGCTGATGCTCTAACCTCAAGTGTGACCTATATATAGAACACTTCCCAGCAACGCTTTTGCTGTATGTTAAGTTACAGTAAGCCCAGTAATTTGCCTTACTTTGGCGACAAATGTAATCTTGACTTTAAAAAAAAAAAAAAAAAAGATTCAGGGCAAAGAGCAGGCCCGCTTAAAAATAAACAAACAAACAAAAAAAAAACACACACAAAAAAGAAACAGGCTTAAATTCACAAGATGAAGCAAAATAACCTCAATAAAGAATGATGTGCATTGTGCAACAAGAGTTTTAAAAGCACGTACGTGCGCCTTCCTCTGGTGATGACTCAGGTCTCGGCAATGAAAGTACTCGAGATATCTCCTCAGTCACCAGCCAACCAGCGTGGGACGAAAGTAGTATCACTCCATCAATACCATGAAAACGCCACATCTGCCCAAACTCAGTTATTAAATTAAAAAACTGACCAATTGCTGCATACATGTATTTCTAGCTTCTAAATAGTGTTTAAAGTGGAGAAAAATGACAATAGAGGAACTTTATGAAAACTTTTTCTACCAGTAGTTGAGGAAAAATCCAGATTAATAAATGTTAAAGAAAAAGTAGTAGCAGAAAATGAGGACTTACGATAAGCCACAGCCCATTACAGCTCATCAGTTATCTATAGCTTACATACCTGCATACACAGACATGTTTCTAACTGCTGCACTTCAGGTTTTTTTTTTTTTTTTTAAGTTCCTGCAAAAGAAGCATGTTTAAAAATAAATCAAAAATCAGATCGACCACAGCAGCCTCCACATACGTACTCAGAACTGTACCCGACACAAAGAACCATGTCATTTCCAGGACATGTGACGGATTAGCATATGTTTTGTACATGTTAAGTTTTCCATGCGTTCATACCCAAGAGGCTTTGGCAGGGTTGATCAAGAGCCGCAGGTTTCTTGTGGTATAACACACGCCGCCACATCTGGGGCAGATCTGATGGTGCCGTCGTTTCAGACAGGATGCGTTTTTGTGTAACAACCAGAATGGCATGGAACTTCAAAGAAGTCCACGCTTCTCAGTGAGAACTCGTCATCCTTTATATTTCCCCTCACCTTTGATGCCCTTGTGTGCCACAAAGTTCTGACATACCGTCACGTTTTTGGCGACACTTGACTTTGTAGACATCCCTTCAGGAGTAAAGACTGTATCCATCAAGGTCTGACAGCCATTCTTAAGTTATACATTTCTCCATTTTGAGAAGAGGATGTTGGTTTGAGTTTCTCAGAAGCAGGGTGATGCTGCCCCAGGTCTGCCACCTTGAGGGACTCCTCTTGCAGTCCCCTGATCAAAAGAGGAGTGACCTCAGGTTTCACTGCACTCAAAAGCAGACACCAGGGTTCACCTGAAGAGAAGCCAACCCCGTGCATTAACGGGAAACTGCTCTCAACAGCCCGGTGTTGTCAAATGTCTTGGTTGAGTCAACCCCACCACACTGGCTGCTACGCAAATGTGTATATTCCAGATGTCACTCATGCTACCGAGTCTGCATGTCACGAGTTGAGTCTGTGCGGCCCATGTGGAAGCCACAAATCCCGACTCGAGCCAGACTCCTGAGTCAGAGAGGAAACGTGCCTGAGAAAAACAAAATTAAAAAATACAAACTTCTCTCAAATATGGTAGAATTTCATGAGCAATTATCAATAATTGGGGGGGAAAAAATAAAAAGTCTTGTTGTAAATAGTCTTGTCGTCAGAAGCCAGGGCAAGGTAACTGAGAAATGAAAAGAGAGAGTAAGAGGCATGTTTCTTTTTTAATTGAAAGCTGAAGCAGACAAAAGTATGGCCGTCGGAAATGAGTCAATGAGAAAAGACACGTCTGTGCTTCAATCTACAAAAAAAGTGTCCAGATCCTTGAAAAAATAAGAACATTGTCACAAACATTAAATAAACATTCAGACAGTGAGATTTCTAGGTGCCATGTGGAAGGTAATGTGGATGTGACTTTACAGAGTGACGAAAAGTTGTTTGTCGTGTACCCGAGTGAGCTGGGGTGAATAACCAGGAGGCTGACAAAAAGAAAAAAGAAAAAAAAATATTCATCACACCCAATATAGTGAGAAGACAGTTTGCTGGTGCTATGTCTGCTGCCACTCCAGGATAAGGAACAGCTGGAAAGTATTCTCTGCTTTAGATCAGTCTTCCAGGAAGTGGGGAGGAGGTGAGGTCTGCTCTTCCCGACACAGACTCTGAGCAAACCGTGTACGTCCTCAAAGATGCCGCAACTTACGTGAAAGACACGCAAACTGCTATCTCTCCGGGCATGTTTGAAAAGAAATGACACTAACAAAGAGTCATAGCGGTACAAACATCTGCATAGCATTCACCTGAACTCACTGGCACTGTTGTAAATTCTTAAACATAACATTGGCAAAAGGAAGGTCAGGGTTAAAAGTCACCCGCTGCTTTAGCAACACTCAGTAAGGCCTAAGCTAACACGTCTGTAAAATCTATGAAAAAATACAGTATCTTTTGGCTCCCATTCTCCCGTGAGCTACGTGCAGGAGAAAGAATGAGCCGGTTTTCCATTTTAAACGTGACTTGCGTCTCTCTTTTGAGCTGCAGACGTACAGGTGAAGGCAGGAGGGAGGAGTCAAGAGTGAGGTGCTCTGTCAGATGGCACGTGGCCGTTGTGTGAGTGCATAGGCCTCTTTCCAACATTCAAAAAGATAAAATGGACCTGACAGACAATTTCTGGACTTCCAGTTCAGTTCTTTTGACTCCCAGTACAAGTTCCAGAAACAAGTGGATATTTCCAAGTAATTCCAACAGTCAGGGACAGTGTCCGTACATTCCACCAGTCAGTTCAAAATACACCTGCTTATGCGTTAAAACCAGTCCCTTACGTTTATATTTGGGATGCAGCCATTTAGTTAAACATTCACAGGTTTGGGTTTAGAGCTGGAACGGGGCTGTGGGCTGGAAGGACTACTGCTAACTAATGCTAAGGCTTTGCTTCCAACATGAGACCCCTTTAAATTCACAACCTGGTGGTCGGGAAAGGACAGGAGGGTATCTCTCTCCTCTCCTTTTCTAAAATTGATAATCTCTTCACTGGGAGGGATAAAGGTTTAGAGTAATAAAAACAATCCTACAAAACATTAGAATTTACCATGAAAAATAATACAGAAAATCCATGCATGCGGGTCCTGTGTCGACATATTATTGCTTTCTTTATACAACCTGTGTTTGCATGTGCATGCATACGTGAATCTTTCAGTGGCCTGCAGGCTGTGGGTTCACAGTGGTGTTATTGGCCTTCTTTCTCCTTTTCGTTAGCAGCGGATTGGTTGAGTCCTCAATGGTCTTGATCTTGATTTGATCATAGTCTACCCTAATTGTTGCCAAGGCACTGGTCATCTCCTCCTAAAATAAGATAAATACACGATTTTCTCACATACAGAAATTCTGTGTTTCTACACTGTGATTTCTGGGAAACACTGAATCATTATCCGTAAATAAGTAAGCCTAAGAGATTAACCAACCTTGACATCCTCCCACGCATCCTTCTCTTCCTTCAGCACCCGGCTGGTGTGGAGGGGAGTCTGAGGAACCTCCATCGATTGCTTCAGAGATGGACACAGCAATACATTCAGGTGTATATAAAGAGAGAAGGAAGAAGATGAAAAAGCGCTTACATTGATCCATGGATGATTCATGAACTCTGTGATGGTCATCCTCTGTGTTGGCTCGGTCTTGAGCAGGGTTCTGATGAGTTGTTTAGCTGCAAAGACGTTGTTAAAAATCTTTATTATTTACATTAAAGCTGGAGTATTAAATGCATGGTCGTTAAGTATGAAAAATGTAAGTATACTACGTTATCAATAAAAAAAACACCTTAATTTAACCCCTGATGATAATTCTCCTACAGCTGGTCCTGATTTTAACCATTTCCTCACCTTCTTCTGACACATCAGACCATTCAGGGTTAGGAAACTCATATCGGCCCATCCTAATCCTCTTCTTCATTCCAGGAGAGATGGGTAAACCGTGGTTTGAGTAGAAGGGAGGGTACCCACACAATCTGAAGGTTTGAAAGACTAAATTAGCTCCATCAAGCACAGGTAAACTGAGGAGGAGGAAGTTCGGTTTCACTCACAGGATATACATGATGACACCCAAGGACCACATATCACATGACTTGTCGTATTTTTCTGGACCGAGAACTTCTGGAGCTGCACAGAGAAAGAGCAGGTCTGGGCCATGTTTGTGCAAATCAATTAACATTAAAACTACAAACGACACCAGATCACCACAACAGTTTCCTACCAACATAGTAAGGTGTGTAGCAGGGAGTAGCCAAAGAGTTATGAGTCGTGGTTTCCTTAGCGAAGCCAAAATCTGTGAGTTTGAGCAGGGCATTTGGCCTCTTTGAGGAATACAACAAATTCTCAGGCTGCAGGAAAGATGAAGGAAATTAGGACAGAACAAACATTACTTCTGATCTCCACAACCATACTCCCGGCAGTACATCAATGTAAACATGTAAAGCTGCAATGCAAACCTTGACATCTCTGTGCGCAATGTTGACAGCATGCAGGAATTCGATAGCTTCGCCTATGCTCTTCATAATGTCGGAGGCCTCTAAAGCAAAGAGAGAATAGATCCTTCAAGGAAATTGTAAACACCTTGGTTGTTGCTTTAGCCAACAGATCTTCTGGCCATTTATTTCCAACAGTTTTGAGAAAAAAAATAAATAAAAAAAATACTGATTTATGACAGGGAGAATCTTGGAGACCTTTTTTTCCCACTTTTCAGCGGGTTTAGGTTAATGTTAGACTTCAAACGTCGGTGTAATACATTAGTTACGATGGCAGCCTGTGTGCACACTCTCACCTCTCTCTGTGAACGCCTGGTCTCCTCTGTCTTGGATGCGACTGAAAAGCTCACCACCATCCATGCTTTAGAAGACAAGCAAACAAAACAAGGAAAAAAACATGTTTTGTGCAGATAAAGGGACAAATGTAATGAGGCACATCATGAAATGGAAGCCACAATTCCTTATTGTAAATGTCAAATTGTAAGCGCAGCTCCGTACGACAGGTGGCTGCTTCACTTTTGAGGATTTAACTTTAGTATTGTTGATTTAGTTTAAAAAAAAGGAAGAGGTCCCAAAGCTTTGGTGAGCTGGAAATTCAGAGAGTCAGCTGAATACGAGAGAAACGGCTGCTTCTTAAGCACGTTTAGGTTTCATGTACAGTCATGGCTCTGAACGATGCATGAAAGCACAACCCGATACTTCACAGAGGCATGTGTTGAAATGAAAGTTGGCCTGCAGACTGAGCATCAGAACAAGTCTGCAAAACCACAGCACACATCAAACTTGACTGAAATCACTCACTCAGCCTTTGCACGGCGAGGAAGGGACGGAGGTGTAAGCGATTTTTGATATTTCAGAACAATGAAACTCATTCAGGGATGATTTTTCTCACACTAATCTGACGGCTTCTGTTAAGGAGAAACAGTCCTAAAATATGCTGACTTTAGCCCGAGTGTCAAAATTTGAGGTGTGAATTCTCAGCAAAACTGATTAACAGACAACTGTATCAGAACTGTGATGACACTTTTGTACTTCTGCTGCATTTCACATCTCCACCCTCTTCAGGGCTTTTGCCGTTATCAAAATTATTAATGAAGGCAGGAGAAATTACGTAAAATTTTAAAGCACTTAACGGGAAAATTGAGTAACACAATTTGTTCTTTGTCAAGAGACTCCTAAATGACTGAGGTGATTCTTACATCATGACACATCACGGGAGGGAATGTATTTAAACGTCAACCTAGTAGATTTTTGAATAGGAAATGAGAAAAATATCTTGTCACACACTTCAAGTTTCCTGTCGCAATTTTCTAAGAATGATTTAGGTTTCAATAGTGACTCTTTTCTGCTCATGTTTAATGCAGAGCTCATCCTCTTTTTTTTCATTTTTCAAAAAACTTTCTCATGGAACAAAATTAGCATTTCAGGCAAGACCACATCGCAGTAACCACAACCTGTGCATGTGCGGCAGGTGGTTTGATGCACTGCAGCAGCAAAAGAAAGGAAAAGATTCAAAGCTCATTTAGGAGAAATGGGTCGTTCAATCTCAAGGTGATCTATGAGAGTTTACAATAATCTAACTGGACAAAAAGTGCTTTGAAAAAATGATGACAGTTACACAGACGGAAAAGCACAACTGACACACAGCCAGTCAGCAAGAAAGAAACAGTGAAAGGTGGGAGCCTAGATCATAGGTTACACCTGTGAAAGTATATTCCTGACTCGTTTATGTCTGAGAAATGGTTATTATAATATATTAAAGGTATAATTACAAATTAAACTTTACATAACCTGCAGATACTTCTAAGTTTGTTTTACTTTGCTGTAGTCATGTGTCTGAGAGCGTGTGTGTGCTCACCACTCCATCACAATCAGAAGACATTTCTTGCCCTGATAAAGGTTTTCGTAGACATCAATGATGCGTACGATGTTGGCACAAGGCGACGCCCTCCAGTGGAGCTCAACTTCCCTGCGGGCTTTGGCACAATCCTGCAACATCTGGTAGAAAAAGAACCAGGAATGATTCACGTGGAGGATGAAGGAGTGAGATCACATTCAAACATACTCCGACACACCTGCTCAATCATACTAACGATACTAATGATCATTGGGTGTTCTTTTCCTTGACATAACTTCTAAAATTGTTTCAAGGCAAGTCTCATATCAGTGTGGATCAGACACACTGCACAAAAATGCAAGTGAATGTCAGCTTACAACAGCAACAATGTTGAACATAAGTGATGGAAGTGCAGTGCTGCCCTCAGCTGGCAGAAATCTGCACCACATGTCAATTTAAAAATTCAATTTGTTTCAAAATTAGAATACAAAAAAAAAAGATAATAAAATTACAATAAAGAAAAATATATAAACTTATATTGATTGTGCATGCTATGCTCACTGTACTTGGGAACATTTCCTTCAACAGTAGTTGTCAAAATGTGTTGCAAAATCCTGACAGAAATTCTGATTCACACACCAGGTTTTGTTTGAGTATTTGGTTGTATCACACTGTATATAGACAAGTAAAAGTCTAAAATAACTTTGCCCACCAGTGGAAAGAATTCAGTCCTCGGCAGACAATGAGCAAGCGTCTATCTTGTGGCGCATTCCAACGCTGCCCACGAGAGAGGGTACAACGATGGGCTTCAAGTTCTGCAGGCCACACGAGGAAACCCAAACTGCATATTTACACAGAGCCTGTTCTGTCACCCATCTACATTTATGTCAGAATTGCTATTGCTAATCTGATGTTTACACAGTAGAGAATCATGGTGTAGGAACGATAAAAGCACGTCAGTCTACATGCAGGTTATTAAAGGGACAAATTGATATTATCTCAGTTCAGAGAGTTATAATATTTACGGGCAGGAATTTAAACCGAGTCATCAGAATAGTTTGCATGTATTTAGCATTTTTTCATCATGTTTAATTAACTACATCTGCATTGACGCTGATATTCATACAGTAGCAGCCACATGTTCATCAGGTTTAACCAATCATTCAGACGCCATAGATGGACCTTCAAGGCTATTTTGAGGTTCAGGACCTTGCTCAAGGACGTCTCGACTGCAAGGAACCAGGACTGATGACCTTTGTATCAATGGCGCTAGCATACTAGCCCTGGGCCTTTTGAGTTCATTTAAGCAGAGCCTTCTATTGTATTTTACAGGAATTTTGAGAGGCCTTTTCATGCCGTCGTTAAAATATCAAAAAAGTAAATCGTGGATGAACCATGTCACAGGTGCAAAAGGTAGCAGACCTAAATATGGCATCAATCCACAAACAATGATTTCGAATTGGTTTCTTAAAATATGACCACTCGTATATGTAAACAGTAGCCAGCCTGCACTGCTGCATGTGTCATTAGAAGGAGCCCATCTGCTGTTAAATTGGGGGACTTGCAGGAAAGGAGGGAGATAAGGGGGCAGATGGGCACACAAAGCACCTCCTCTGGAAAAAGACAAGAGATCCCTGGCCTGGGGTTACACACCGGAAGGTGAAGGGGGGGGGGGATTAGCCGAGGTAGCACACCATCCTCCAGCTGCTGATTCATGACCCAAGGAGTCCAGTATTGATCTAAAATCTGAGGACAACAGGACTGCGACGTTTGTGGAGAGATAAGGGATTACCCTGGGTTTGAGGCTAAGCCCGGCTCCGCCAGAAAAGCTTCTTAACCTGAAATAATAATTACCATACCAAATGTCTCGTGACAACTAACCTTATTAAGGCCTCAAACAGGTGTTACAACATAACATACATATTTGATCAGAAACCTCTATTTGAGTTCCGTCAGTCACGTTGTTGCTTCCTCGACACTGACAGACGGCTTTTTGAGGCCAGCAGGTGTCCCACTGCACAAATACACACACAAGCATGAATGACTAACACCAAAGAGGAAGTGAAAGAGTGTGAGATCAGAGTGACACACAGAAACTGTCGTCTCACTTCCTGAGTCTTCCAGCGTGGAAGAGTTTGTCTAACAGTAGGGGGGGACGGCATCGGGAGATGGACGAGGACAACCAAAGAGATCTGAGTGGGTTTAAAAACAGCAAGGCGGAGCCTGAGGACGAGTGGTTTTTGACCATTTCAACCTTCTCTCCGTTCCAGTGACGGGGACTCGTTAGCTCCTCCCCTCTGACATCATGTGATTAACGGTGTAAATCCCCAATTGGGTCCGATGGAACACACAATACAGCTGAATGAACAAACAGGCCTTTTAAATGTGAGCGAGGCTTCTGACCAGTGAAACCTTACATTCTGATCTGCTGTCTATGTGTATATTTGTGTTAGAAGACAACTTCTAAAGTCCTGATAAGTGTGTTGATTAACAAGCTCTCAGGCTGCTGAAGGGCACCAAGGGGAAATGATTCTGCTGAAAGCTGCACATTTGACTAGACATTTGACTGTACATTTGACTGATTAAATTATCTGAATTTCAATTTTTTAAACATCATTTCGTAAACTTTAAATTTAAAACTTGGTTTTAAACATCAGATTACCATTTAAGTTTGAAACAACTGACTGTTTACCGGCTGTTTAATCCGGTTGCAGCACCAACAGAGCGACAGCTCATGAATGAAGGACAAACAACACTTCCTGTCGACTGTTACCATCAATCAGCAGGAATCAACTGATACACTTCCTTCTTTCAAAGCCAGCTCTGACTGGGACAATGACATTTTTATCATTTTTCTCTTCGGTAGGGTATTTAAAACATGGATGACACATTCTGTGCCCAGAGCTGTATTTGGCAGGCTAAATAAATAAGTGTAATCAAAAGTGGAGATCATGTCTATTCATAAGCTGTAATTTCATGCCTCTTTTGAATCTTAAAACTTCCTGAATATGCATGGCAGTATTACTGCAATATTACAAAAACATAAAACCAAAAAATTAAAATTTTAGATTGTGGAAACCAACTTGACAGCTAGGTCTGACTAATGAAAGAGCCCATGATATAGCTGATACTGTACAACATCTTATAGATGTCACTGACAAATGAGTTATAAAGGTTTTTTTGCACCTCTTCCTTCCTCTGACACTCCCTTCTTTTCCTTCCTTCTTTTCTTTCCATCTCATCAGTAAAATATTAGCCTGGCTCTTCCTTTGTGTCACTAACCTTTCATTTCATACAGTGACAGGACAAGGATCTGGATTCTGACTGACTGGCTCAAAATTCTGAATAAGTCTCTGCTTGTTAAATTTTTACTACTAGTACTAAGAAATTAACATACTCTTACTTAAACTTACTTAGTCTAAATGAATCCAAAAAGAAGGAATATAAATAATAATGAACTAGTTCCACTGCTCCTTCCCCAGCTCCACCTTGGTAGGTTGGTTTAATCCAGCAGTGACTCACTGGATTCAACATCATGATGCTGAAACACATCTTTCCAAATTTCAGGAGCTGTAATTTCTGATGACTCATCACTTATTTTATCCCTCTTAATAGCAGTTTATCAGCTAAAACCAGGTTTATGATTAAATGTGCTCTTCAGACTGAAGCAGAGCCCATAGGTAAGGTCTGCGACACTAGTGACAATTCTTTCCAGAGTCTGGAAACTAGGTGTGGACAACCAGCAACAGCCAACACAAGCAGAGACAAGGAAAACATGCAGAAAGGTGGACAGATCTCAGGAGCCAATGGCACAACCAAAACGGCTAAAGTATAGGAAATTCACAAACAAACATGCTCCTATAATCAGTGCAAAGGCATAAGGAAAAAGAACCTTTGGTAGATGCTAAAGGACGGACGGGGACACACACACACACACACACACAAACACACACACACAGAACTATCAATCCACAGCATGATAGACTGCTGCTAACCTGTGATACTGTCAAGTATGAAGCTTCTGACCCAGAACCCATAAAAAATCTTGGAAGGCTCGTGTGCTGGGGAACACTTTTCCTGCTGTGAAGGATGGAGGTTTAAGTATCATGTCAGGTACCTGACTGTGAAAGGAACGGGTAGAGCATCACCCAAGAAGATGAAACCTGGACATATATGAGTCATTTCAATGCAGAATAATCCCAAATATTCACCCTCAAAACACCGGCAGAGGCCAAACTGCCTTCCCTGGATGAAAGCTTGATTATAGCTTCAGGAATTCTCCAAATTAACTGGACTGTTGACTTCAGAGATGGCAGCTGAGGAATTGCTTAAACACTTATCCAAATCTAAGAGGAAAAGTAGTGATTATAGTCAGTGACCGGAGAGAGGCAGCAGTTATAAGTGATGTTACTGTATTTCCTGCAACAACAACAACAAAAAAAACAGCATTGAGCTTGTCTTCTATTTCCTCCAATTTATTCAAACACCAAACTACCTGACTGACACACACACACACACACACACACACACACACACACACACACACACACACACACACACACAGCAAACATATAAAGGACATAGTTTTGCATCATTCTCCTTACAGGAATAACGTTGGGAGGACTTGGTGTGAAAAAAATGGCCTCCTTCTGCCTTGCTGGAAGCAGCTTTGTATGGCTAACTTTGTGACCATTTTGAAATCCAGAGAATAACAGTTTGGTAATACACGAATGGCGGTAATAAAGGTACACGATGATGTAATCAGTGTTGGGTTGAGTTGACCGTTAGACCCAATGGGTTAAAACCACAAAGGCTGCAAGTGTCCATCTTTCCACAAAACGCATACAGAGATCACACAGTCTGCCCAAAAGTATCAAAATGTCTATATCCCAAACCACTTATCTGCAAACGGCTAAAAAGTTGGGGGTTAGATTTAATTCATATAACTTGAGGGATACTACCTGTTTAATAAGATGCACCAGTCAACAATCCCCTGCTGAGCAGCAGTCTTTTATTGATGTCAGGATACCACATACTTCCGGTTAAATGTCAGCAGCCTCTCGGTGTAACATACATGGTTTGCAGCATTATTTACTTAATTCTTACCTTCAGTGCATACTTTTCTGCGGTCTTCTTGTGGAAGATTTCAAGCACCTTCCCATTGATGCCCAGTCCCAGCACCTGACTGGTTACCTTGTAGTCATCGGATATGGCGTTCTTCTTTATCTGTAAGCTGGGTCTGGCGTGAAATGGAAGAAAGTGTCCCGACGGATTTTGTTGTCCGGTCGGGTTCTGCTGACCCCCCGGGTTGGGAAACAGCGGGTGGTTCTGTGCGTTGGATAGCATTGTCTTGGTCGCGGCGAAGAGACGAACAACCGCCTCACGACAATACTTTTCTGCCCTCTTCCTCAAACTGCTATCCTCTTCCCGAGTTAGCTGGCCTGTGACGAGTTGTATGGTGTGTAGCAACAAGGCCCGGGGAAATACCACGGGTAGTTGTGACGTTGTCGCCGATAAAAATGACTTTGTTAGCCGATAAATTGTAAATTAGCTAGCCGTTAGCATGCTAACTATTCTTGACTTGTGACTTTCGGCTAACAACTCAGCTCGCTTAATGCTAGCTTACCCATCGCCGGTGATGTCCACCGTTCACCGGTTCGTCGAACAGTACTTCTCGAACTTGTATAAAACACCCCATAAATCATCCACACGGCCAGTTCTCTAACTCGATGTCATAAAACCCAACATAAGAAGTTAAAATTCGACTAAAAAGCCAGCGAACGTTTGGGCAACAGGAGGAGGGTGAGCTCGGACACCAGTAGCACGCCAAACACTTCACTTTCCGACGGCCAGACACCCAGGAGGAGCAGGTTTTACCGCTGACGTCATGACCGTTTTTTTCAGCGCTTAAAGGGGAAGTGCAACAATTAACAGCGGCAGAATGCGCGCATCTCACGCTCAGGTGCTGCGACTCTGAGTGTGACTTCATTGGCCAGAAGGGGAATTTACGTTCCCCGCAGCAACGTCATGTAGCGGTATAACCCTGTTTAGAGAAGGGCTTTTTGGGCTGCTTTGATTGTAAAGGGGAGGAGGGCTCCAAGGCCCAAAATAGATCAAAATGCCTCACCGGAGTCCTTAAAGGTTAACCCAAGGTGAGGTGGCTGCAGTTCAGCCATGAGTGTGAATAGTTATTAGATTTGCTACATTTGCTGGTACTTCGAAAAGCAACGTGATTTTAAGACTCGAAAAAGGGAAGGTTTTATTTGGTACAGGCTAAATTGACCAGGGCGACTGATATTTTTCATTTGCTTTTGCATTTGTTGTATGTTTTTCATCACGGCCAATCAGACAACTCTCTGTTTTTTTTTATAATGAGAACACTTTTGGTGACATAAAACAAGAAACAAAAAACCCCCACTTTGTTTAAAACTTCACACAGAAAATTTCACATTTGTTAGCCATGGTGGTCTCACTACCGAAACCACCCAGATTATGTGAAGCACCCTCTTTAACCACAAGATGGCGCAATAGTCCAGGTTTTCTTTGAGCGACACTCAGCTCAGAGTCAAACACATCATTAATCATGACAGCACAAAGCCTAATTTTAGATGTTTTTATGTAGTGATGTGGCAAGAACATTGTCTCTTTTGTCAGCATGTTTTCCATGTTGCCTGCTCAGCCTTTGGTCTTTAATTCCACAAAACTGCTATCAAAACACATGTGAAAAACTGCTTACATTTGCAGGAGGTTATAGAAAGAAAATACAGTTGTTTGTCCTGGCATCGTATTAAAAAATGTGATGGAATATGAGGGGGAAAAAAGCTGTCAAACTGCCAGTTTTTAATACAGAAAAATGATCTTGCTCTTTCAACATCTCAGAAGCATTACATGAAAGAATGGCTGGAATGGTATTTTAATTAAATGATTTAAAAATATAATTGTGACCCTGCTTCCATGGCTGTAAAAAAATAAATAAATAAAAAAAATGCGTGACTCATGAGAGACCATTCCAAGAAATTGTTTCCCATCTAAATCTAAAAACTCAGGCTAGGGCTTGTACTTTTCCCAGAGGGAAATAATAAATGATGGGTTGTTATTGGATTGGAATTTTAAAAAATTAACTAGTGTGTAAAAAACTACTAAAATTGTGCAACACATTACGTTTAAAATTTAAATGCGTATTTAATTGAAATATTTTACTGCACATTTCATGTGATCTATTCCACCTGAAACTGAACATGCTCTAACTGGATTTTCTCTTAAACACAGATAAACCGGGCAAAGTGTGGAACTAGTGTCTGTTATCACCCCTAGTTGCATAAGACAGGAACATCACATGAGCTCACAGCGTCCATATATACTCTGAGTGCACCTTTTGAACCACCTGTGTGCACGAACATGCACAGACACATGACTGAGAAGATTGTCCAAAACTGGAAACTGTTGCCTGAGCATCGGCAACTTTGGGCTGATGGATTTGCACAAGATACAGAGTTACAGTTACTTTGCATAGCTCCAGGTTTACTTATAGCTGGCCCTCAGCGTGACCGACTGGCTGCAGCGTGCTCTCGGGGACACATCGTGGATCCAGCTATTATTTTCTGCATTATCAAGTTGCACTGAAGCTGCAGGGTTTGAACTGGGTCCTTCACCAGTGTCCACAACCATCAAGAGTGTGTCATTTGTGCAAATAGATGGAGAATATGACATGTTGACATTTTCCTTTTCTCAGCTCCTTCCAAGAACGCTCCCTTGACACTCTCTCCAGTTTCACAGCACTTCTTTTAACTTCTTGACAGGAAGGGAGGCTCGGGGGCAAGAAGTGCATCTCCCCCCTCCACCCCTCTGTTCTTCATTAGTGTGCAAAAGTGGGAGCAAGTTTGGATCAGTTATTTCAGGCTGGTCAGAACCCGTCTTTGTCGGAATAATCCTTCATCGCCGCCTGGGGCTGAAACCCTAGCCGGGTCTTGATATAGAACCATGGTCAGCACTGGCTCTGATACGGGATTCTAGCACCTGGACACTCCACCCAACATAGAACCTGCTGAACCTGCTCACCCCTGTGATGCATGCAGGCAGACACCCGCCGCCCACCCCACCCTCCCCTCTTTTCATCTCTCACTCACCCTTTTCTCTTTGTCTCTGTATCTCTCTCTAATTGCTATGTGGAGCACCGGGCGCCCACATTTATGTGTGATCTCCTTTTATCCCACTTTATCCGCATCCTTCGACTGCTGCGATGAACTTGTTTACACATGGCCGATCTCAGCCGAGCCTTAAAAGAGACTCTGGAAACTTTGCATCCCAATCAGTCTGTCAGCCCGTTTACTTGTTGGTCTATTTGTGTCTTGATTTGCTCGCGGCCTGGTTCACCTCAGTGAACCGGTTTAAACGCTGAGGATCAGAGAGGTGGTTCCCTGGTAACTAGCGGCAAAGGCTAGTTACCAGGGGAGACAATGACTAGTTTCCCCTGTCCTCCTTTCTCTCTTTCTTTATACACTCATTTTCAAATGATGAGGCGATAAAATCCAATTCATCTGCTGGATTCACGCGCAAAATTTGATCAGCCTGGTCAAGTCTATCGTGACTTCCTGGAGTACAGACAGTGCATGTATGTGTTGTGCTTTGTTATTTATTAATATGGCTATAAAAACTAGTTTATTTATTTTTCTAGTTCAGTGGCAGTTCCGTCACATTTGGCCTGCTGTGGTCTGACTACACGTTCCACTTAAAAGCACTGAGGACACAAAACCTGCAATGTGGGAAGCCAGACAGATTTGCTGTTAACAGAAGAGCTGCACAACACCGCAAAAATCTGCACATGCATCTATACAAAGGAATCCATGTATTAGGCTCGCCATTCCTCAGTTGGGTGGCCTCCTGCATAGCCCGGCAGGGAGCATGTGACCACCACTGGAATCCCCCTTTTCATCTATCAGCTGAGCCTGACCCACATGGGTCCCAGCAGATATGGGGGAATGTGAGGAATAAATTATGAATTATGTCTTTTATGAATTTGAAGAAATATGAATGTATTCAAAATGCAACTATCAAAGAAAAGGTGAGCTGCTGAGTACATGTATTATTCTTTTCTGCTTTCAAGGTTAGTAGGACAGCAACTTGTTAGCCCACGTGTGAGCAGTTGCTGCCACATTTTAGTCACATGGGCATTCCTTTTTTCCCTCATGTCACCCGATAAACAAGAGGCTGTTGATACAGGATGATTATTTAGCCTACTTCTGGTGCCAGCATGTCTTCTGCCCTGCTTAGCTGTCAAAAATGCCCTAATTTCATTTACAGCTTTGCTCAGAGCCGAATTCCCCAAAACTGTACACACTCTCTCACACTTCTCATCGCATTCACATGAGTAAATAAGCAAATTACCAGAGTTGCGCTCACGCATAGGCCTGATTCTGCTGACCCAGTGACATCAGGTACTGGGATGCTCCATTTCTTCCACACAGAGATAGCCTCTGTAGTTTTGGGTGCAGATGCAACCATTCTGTCCAGGCCACTGACCTTCAGGTTTAGAGAGTCCATGTAAACCTGCTCGGGCCCTCATGTGGGTACCACTTGGTGGAGCATTTCAGCAAGTGTTGTTATGATGACCGAGAATACAAATGGGTCTTTAAAATGCCTTCCACAAACTGCATGCATGAATGCACGTGTGCACGTGTGAGTTAAGCCTGTCTACAGATTCACAGTCCCTGTTTTGGCATTGCTATGTTTCTTGGTGTTAGAAAGACCATGTGTTAAATATAATGGCAGCAGCAAGTTAGCTTAGCTTAGCATTTATCAGTAAAATTGATTGTTATTTTAGACCTGGACAGTGTAACTTTTTTAAATCTTCAGGTGCTCTCAGATTGTAGTTTTTTATTAGATTTCATGCAGACAAGAGCGAGATGCTTCAAGCTTCATCAGTGCTGAATTTAAGAAAACTCTATGCTATTTAAATAAATATGATTTAATCAATTTGATTATTATAAGTAAATGTAAATAAGTTTTAAGGAAAATCTCTTTTTATGATTTCTGTGACTAGCTGTGCTTGCCTCTAATATGAAACAGTCTTTGAAGACTTTCCGCTCCAGCTTCTATCCATATTTCCTTATGCCCAGTTCCCTCTCTGCTTGTGCAAATCGTGTAATCCAATAATCCATCTTAATCCAAACTGAGATTACATGAGGTGAATGAGCCACTTTGTGCACGAGATTAACAGCCAGTTTAAACAACTCTGACTGCATTTGTGTGGTGAATATATGCACACCTATGTGTTGATGCACATGCCTGAGTGTGCGTGATACATATGTGCGTGTGTATGCATTGTGTTCTTTAACAAACAGCTGCCGTTTTAGCCCTCCCCTGTGTGTTTTTTTTCCCGTCCAATCCCTCTGTTCTGTGCATTAGCAGAAGTCATTCCAGTGCTCTTTAATCCTGCCAGTCTGATCCCCATCACGTTTCACCTCCTACAGCCAGCCTACTGCCCCACTGCCCCTGTGAGCCTGCTCTACACACTCCATACTCCTCAGCCCTCTGGTCCCGTCCCACCTGCAGCACAGTTCTCCCCAGCATGCCTATAACATTGACCTTAATGTGCAAACTGCACAGTAGGCCCCAGCCTTCCATCATTAAGGCTCAGCCTGGACTCCATGAGACAAGTCAGTTTAATCATCATCCTCTCTCGTCTCATCTGTCATCACAGGCTGAGAGAAATCCGCTGCGAATTACTATTGGACTGGCAGTCATGGCCTCCTAGGGTCCCATGCAGTTGCAATGCTCACCTCTGCACTATATTTAAGCTGCCCAGCTGGCACTGCAAGCCCATCAACCCCCCACCCCTCCTCTTCTCTTCCCATACACACGCACGCATGTCGCTGCACACACCCACATAGATGTGTGCATGTGCAGGGCTGGAGCGACAGTCCTCTGCCTCTACTATGCCCTTGTACGGTGGTCGGACCCACGGACCAGCATGCACCACTCGTGTGGATTTCCATTCCTGGAGCTCGGTCCCCCAACATGTATTCACTTGTGCCAGGATCACGTCTTGTTGCGTCTTGAGCCCATTCAATGCTACGCTTGACAAACGCTGCCCATGTGCTCTTACAGCAGACACCTGCCTATCTTAAAGAACTCATTCACAGAAGTGACATATATAGATGTCCTTATGGACCCCCAATCTATTCCCACAGAGTGAAAAACACCACATCACGTTTTCAGTGTACGTTTCACCAACTGACAGGATTAGTAACATTAAGCCCTGAACTCTTGAACTCGAGACTTAATGCACTCAGAGAGCACAGAGGGTGGTAAACCACACTTTAGTCCAGCAGAACAGCTCAGCCTTTACTGGTGTGTGTGTGTGTGTGTG
>BJFM01002708.1:37217-50179 GCA_016586285.1 Arothron firmamentum
TCCTTTTTCAGTCACTACATAATGTCAGTCCCTGCGTCAAGGCCTTTGTCATGTAAGGGACAAAAGTGTCTCAGTGTGTGGGGCCAAAACTTGAGAGCATAATTAATTTCATTCCTATTGATCTATGATGGCTGACCAAACATTTGCTTCGCAACTCTAACAAGATAAGAGTAATCTCCATAGCCCTTTTCAAGTTTGACTAATATAAACATGTCCCCCTAGAAGGGGGATGTCTTCTGAGTGTTAAGAGTGCGCAAGTGAGACAAGTGACAGTGCAGATGTGCTCCGAGTGTGTTTCACCTATGACAACACACATAAGAAGGTAGAAACATTTGCTCATGTAGAGAAGCTTTCCACTCACTCCCACGGGATTTTAAAAAGCAGTATCTAAACCAAACCATAATCAATGGCTGTGTGTAGTAATCTGACAGCCGCGCAAGAAATCCTCTGTATAAAAACATTTTCCGTCTCTGCTCAGCTAATATTAAAAACCAGTAACTGGGGTGTCGACACCGCAGTAGAAAACAAATAAAAGACCAACCAAACGAGCTTTAAAACCTAGAATCCACGATCTCCTGTAGTCTGACCCCTCCTGAGGAGTTCAGAGGAGGAGAGGTGGAAGGAGAGAGGAGAAAACAGCTCTCTCTCTCTGTCTAAGAGACAAGTTTAGGTAGGACTGTGCGAAGAGGGATGGCCTCTCCAGAATCTCCCATCATGTTGCTCCTTAGTTTGTCAGCTGTGGTACCCAAGACTGGACCCCCTTTTGCAAGGATAGAGGGGAAGGAGGTGCTGTGGTGCTCCGGGAGACGTTTCACCATGCCTGGGCTCTTGTCGCTCCCAGGCAGAGGCTTAGGCAGGCGTCGATACAGCCAAGGGTGTCTGAGGGCCTGGCTAGGAGTGAGGCGAGTTGAAGGATCCCAGTCCAAGCACTTCTTGATGAAGTCAGTAAAGGTGGGGTCCTCGCAGCCTTTGAGTGCAACGCTCCACTCCTTGCTGCCCGGAGGACCTCTCATCTTGCCGCGGCGGGAGCGAGACCCTGTCAGCACCGTGGCCCCTGTAGGCAGGGTGTTGGCTCCACAGTAGCGGGGATGACCTTTGGAGTTGATGAAGTTCTTTGCTCTTTTGGCCTGCTCCAGGACCTTCTGTGGAGGCATGCCCAGCAGCTCCATGACGCAGGCCAACTGGTCACCCTCATCCTCTCCAGGAAACAAGGGGTAGCCAGTCAGCAGCTCGGCCAGAATGCAGCCAAAACTCCACATGTCGATAGGAAGGCCATAACGGGAACCAAGAATCACCTCTGGAGCTCGGTAGAAACGAGACTGGATGTAGGTGTACACCCTCTGGTGTTCAAAACAGCTGGAGCCAAAGTCAATCACCTGGCAGAGACAAACAAAAGAGAAACGTTTACAGGGTGCACACACAACTCCCCAAGTCTTCCAAAAGCGGGCCCAGTATCCCACCTTGATGCCGCTGCGGCCCTGCTGCTTCAGCAGGATGTTCTCTGGTTTCAGGTCACAGTGTATGATCCTGTGCCGACTCAAGGCCTCCAGGCACTGCAAGATGGAGTGTGCAAACTTTCGGACCAGCGGTAAGCTGAACCCTTGGAACTTGTTTCGCTTGATGAGCTCGTACAGGTTCATGCTCAGCAGCTCAAAGGTCATGCAAATGTGGTTTCGGAAGGTGAAGTTTTCCAGCATGTGCACCACATTCATGGTGCCGTTGCGATCCTGCTTGCGCAGGTGCTCCAGGATGCGGATCTCCTCCTGCGCCTGCCGGTGAAACCGCTTCTCGTTGCGGACCATTTTCAGAGCGAGGTGCTGCTGCAGCTTGTGGTCGTAGACTTTAGCCACCTGACCAAAACTGCCTTTTCCAATAATCTGCAGATAACGGAGAAATCAGATATAAATTATAAGTTATTCCAGCATGACTATACACACTTGACAATATTCACACCTTACCTTAAGGAACTCATAGCGGTATGCTAGGTGATCATGAGCCACGTGGATGTAGCCGCCCTGCTCATCGTCATAACCAGAGTTGTTGGTGCCGCCAGACACAGCAGGTCTCTTCTTGGCGTTGGGCCCCACGAAGTAGACGTCAGGGTACGACTGGATCTCTGCCTGCTCCAGAGGGGTGAGCTGTGAGCGGTACAGCCTCAGAGCCTGGTCGGGGGTGAGGGGGCCACACATCTTCAGACTGTTCCCTCCACTCCCTCCTCCATGCTGGCCAGTGGATTCACTGGGACCCTTACTGGGTTCAGTGCTGTGTGTAACAGTAATACGACGAACAAACAGGTGAGTTTCTCTTGAAAACAGTGGATACGGCGAGGTCATGCACGCGTCTGTCTCACCTGTCTACGCTGCGCTCCTTGGACAAGCTGGACACCTGGACCGCTTTAGTGGGCGTCTGGCCAGTGGTCCCACCGTTCTGAGCAGCTGCTGTGGTTATAGCACTGATCTTTCGGTTGTTGGTGGAGTCCTCATACAGGTATTTGACCTTCAATTGGCCACCTCGTACAGTCACCTGATCCCTTATGACTGTCTTGTTGCTGATGACCTTTTAGAGAAAGGAGAAAGAGAGAGAGAGAGAAACACATGAACAGAAACAGTGGAAAAAAAACATCAAACACCACAGCAGAACAAGTCAAACATGGCGTACATCATGTACTTTTCTGTTTGCACACATGCTGTCTGTAATGAATCAATACATTCAGAGGGAAGAAGGGTGTCTGTGTTTTTCTGCTCCGACAGGCTGGGGAAACTTAGTTCACAACAGCGGAACAAGGAGCCACTGAGCAGCCACAAAACAGTGGTGCATAGAAAACACATGATGACACAGGCTAGTCAAAGAGACGCGACCCAGATTGACATTGACTATTCAAGGGAAAATACTTTGATGTTATCCAAACAGTGATAACATAAGCTTCAGCAGAGGAGATGAACCAGCAGGACCTGCTCTAGATCCAGTTTGGTAACAGAGGTAAAGGCAGTAACAGTCCCACCCTCAAAACAAGCTCATGCAAATTATTCTCCATTTCCAGCTCTGTTTGCCTCGTTTCAATACCTGGAATGGGGATTATCAGTGTCAGAGAGCCTTTATCTGTCTTTCAGACTAAAAAGGGAGGACATGTTGTGCTATCCACTCGGAGCAACATTCATAAATTCTAAATCTGACAGACCTGTTTTTGCTCGGAACAAACTGAAGGGTTAGAACGGTTTCTTCGGCTCGCTCGCCTGCCAGAAAGCAGCTTCCTTTAAGCAACCCCAGGAATTCTTCCTTCCTGACTCTCCCTTCTTTCCCTCTCTGTCTCACCAGCGGAAATAGCCCTTCACAAAATTATGGAGCCCGGGGGAAATGACGGTCATTATATTTAGATTACACACCTAAACTGCAGCAGCAGCACGGTTCTTAATAAGATCAGCTGACACAGATACAACACTGAAGGAGCACTAATGCAGTTTTTTTTTTTGTTTGTTTTTTTTCCAATAGCAGCAGCATTTTACTAAGGGTAATTTTCCCCCTCTAGATGACTAGGGTGGCCCCCTCCCTGGAGCTTTCGGTTTCAGCTCGTTCATACCGCTGAGCAGGTCCGATCTACGGCTGACGCCAGCTGAAGAAGACAACACATCGAAGAATTTACATCAAAAGCAAGTGTTGACGTGTTGCTCTGAAAGGAGAAACAGCTCAGCGTGTGTTTGTGTTGTAAGTTTGGGATCCAAAATAGACCGGGAATGTGGGACGGGTTTCCATACATGTAACCACGTAGTCTTAACGTGATTCTGGGCAGCTGTTGTCTCGCAGATAAACCACAGACGGAGTTGACAGCCATTGATTAAGCCCCCCTCACACAAAAACGCTCACAAATTCAACATGTGGAGCACCAACTCTGATAGATGATCGATCTGTTGATTGGCCGGGGGTGCAGCTGGCATTTAAACCAGGCAACGGTAGAAATACAACCGACGTTTGAAGCGTTTTTACCACCAAGGCTGGGCGTTGAGAGTACTACGTGCACCTGACTGCGCAGTGTAACAGATGGACAGGAACTAATCTCTTTGGAGCAAGACAAACACCTTAATATGAGCTTCTCTGTGCGCAAAAAGTTGCACAACTGAATGCAACCAAAAACCAGTCTGCTGCTCGTCAGTGCTGATACTGCGTTCTGTTTTCATGTTTAATGTTAGGTTTGCCCTGTGTGATGAAGATTAAAACAACGGGTCTTCCACAATTTCATGACATCAGCGAAGGGAGCAGCCGGTACAATGAGCTGAACCGGGCTGATCCGCACTCATTCACGTTCAGCAGATTACCTCTGCGAGCGTGACAGTAAACACAAAAGGGCAAAGGACGGGACTAGAATAGAAAACTAGGCATAACCATGGTGCAAGTCCACTGATAGCAGATACCATGAGACAGAGGGAGGGGAAGCATGTGAACGTTAATTATCGGGTCACATTTTCAAGCCCAATAAATCTTCACAATATATCAAAAACACCCCCCCCCCCCAGCTGGTGGACTTTCATTGTCTGTGTTTGTGTTCTTTTTCTGCCACGGGGCCTTTTCAGAAAGGGGGACATGTCAGAATCCTGCCTCGCTGGGGCTGTCGACCCATAGATTAATTCTAAACAACCAGTACATCAGACAGGACTAAATGACAGTTAAAGGAAGTAGGAAGTTTTTTTAACTGATAAGGGCCATAAAGTTGATTTACCTGAACGAATAAAACCATTACTGATACCTAGACGAGACTACCCACAAGATCCGGGTTCAAAATCTGGGTCTGGTGCATTTATCAGGAGCGTATTCTGTATTGCAGTCTTCAAAAAGCTCTGACCAGGAAATGTTTGCAGGACAAATGATCATTCCCCCAGGCTGTCAATCAATATAATTCCCATGTGATTTCATTCTCCATGAGGGGTATACAATGGTGATAAACCAAGGATTTTCTGTTTGTGTCTGTGTGGATACTTACAGTGTGTTTGGGCATGGGGGGCAGCCCTGATGGACCAGTATCTGCTTCATCTTTAAGGATGTGGTCTGTCCTCATGTACGAGTCGTACAGACCGTCACCATGCCGTGCTGAAGGAGGCCAAGAGAGAACAAATCAAATCAGTGCTCATGTGAAAACATCAAATCTGCTGCAGAAACACTGTGCCAGGTGATCTTATCACCACAGAGGAAGTCAAACCCTTCAAACCAGGTCAAGTCCCACTCAGTGGTTCATCACGTACATATCATCAACCCCACTAAGGCCATTATCAAGAGGACAGTGTTAAAACACTGCTCTGTCCATCAGCTGAGACTGCGTCTGCCACATGATCGAACCAACAATGATGAACAGACCATTGTTGCATCTTCAGTGTCTATTGCAGTTCACCCAATACCGGACCTTCACCCTGCCCGGCTTAGATAGGGCTTAGGGTCCCAGATCGCTAGCCTTGCAAGTGGCATTACTGGCCTATTAGGGGTAACAGATGCCTCTGTGACGACAGCATCTTTCCGTCTGCCCATCTGTCCAGTCGGGCAAAGTCATGTAGCGCATACACCAGGTGTGCTCAGAAATAGAGCTCACGTGGAAGGACGTGGGCGCATGTCAGTCAGTGACGACGTATGCAGTGGCTCTCCTCTGTGGCATCACGCCTGACACAAAATGTGAGGTGATACACAGGGTAGAAAGACAAGGAGAGCATTGGGGAAAGGAGCAGGAAGCCGGTTGCTCAAATGACAACGCTTCATCCACCGGCTGTGCATCTCTGCGGCTACAATTTGATCCTGCTGTGACAATAATGTCTGCAGCTTGGCTAGCATTAGCCAATTAGCCTGGATGAGCTCATTAACAAAATCCCAAAACTGTGACAGCTTTAATGTTCTCCGAGTTGCCCATGGGGGGGTTTTGTAACCATGTGCAGGCGTCAGAGCCCAGGTCTCTAAGGTGTGAAGCAGACGGGCTCTGGGACAGATTAGGCCCGCTGCCTGGATACAGATGCATTAGACCTGCACAGCACAGCAAACAAACGCATTAGGGCTTTGCATACAATATTAGCAGGACAAGCTACCATTAGGAGGAGTTAATCACTTTCCTCCACTTTGCTGTTCAAGCAAACTTTCCTGGGGTGGAAAAAAAAAAAAAAAAGAAGAAAGAAACCAAAACCATGTAACCAGACATCCAGTATACTACATCCAGCTGGTGTTCAGCTGTCTGGAGAAGGAGGTTCAAGCCCACAGGCATACAGCAGATCATGTGTCATGAAACGTGTAGTGGGGTGAAGTCACAGCTCTTTGTCCTCCTCTTCCTGGTATCAGACCACATCTATATGAACACATTAGGGCAGGCCAGACCTATGCTTTACAAGCAAACTTTGTACATGTGTTTACGCAGGTTAATCATTCCTTCTATCTAGAACAAGGAAAATGAAGGTTTTGGAATCGGTTCTAAAACACAAATGCTTGAGATAGGCACGTGCAGTCAAACTTTATTGGGACTATAAAAGGTCTGAATCATCATCAATGATGGCGGAAGAAAACGCTTCTATCCTCCAAAAACAAACCTCGTGATCAAACAGCACACAACGCCAATTAATCGTGTTTACAACGTTCACGGAACCGAGACGCCGAGACCGACCAGCAGACAAGAAGGAAGCTCCGCCGAAGCTATTTTAATCAAAAGTATTCGTGTGAATGCCAAGAGCTGCGTGAAGTTTAAACTAAAGCCGATCCTGGACTCAAAACAAACATTTGGACAGAAGGACGACAGCTGCTGAGCAGAGACAGGGACTTCGGTTGTGGTTACCTGTTGCTATTGGGCCCTCTGGTTTTCTGCTGATAATCATCATATTTGCATATACGTGATGCCAGCATCCGAAGTAAAAACAAAATCCACAAAAAAAAAAAACAAAAAACAAAAAAAAAACCTGAAAGTAAAGATTCACACTAAAGTCACGTTGCAAACTTGTCTCAGGCAAAAAAAAAAAAAAAAAAAAAAGGCAGATTTTTGTGAGCTGAGGTTTCGGTAGAGCTCAACTTATTTTTTCCGTGTGATTATCTGCCCTTCTTCTTGCCTCGGCTGTAATTAATCGTTGTTTTCTTAAAACCGCGGGGTTGTGTGTTCAGTGTGCAGCTCACACACTCGCCCTGGCTGCCATTAGCCTCGGCTGCGGTCAGGGAAATCCTGGACAAACGCGGTGGGGGTCGTCTCCCTTCGGTCGGCTAGCCAGCTAGCTCCCTGGGCTACAAAAACACCCGTCTGCCGGAGAGTCGTTAAAAACAGCTCAAGTCCGAATATCACAGCTTGGCGGTCTGAGTGGGGTGCCCCTCGCCTCTCTTTGTCGACACAGTGAGCGGATCCAGAGCACCATTCCCGTCTTTAACTCCGGTTAGCTGACTTTGCAGTTAAAAAAAACAGCGATGCCAGCGTTCGGTGTGACCACCAGGACCTCGTCCTCCTTCGGGACAGCTTGGGGGCTGCTGCACTCGTCTTCAGGGTGGCTAGCCAAAACAGGCTAGCTCGCTATCTGTGCTCAATCCCCATGTTGAGTGCAGAAATAAGCAGCGCATCGTCTTCGTGGAGGGGCTTCGACTGCATTCGTGGAGACAAAGCGGCGGAGTTTGATACGTCGCCTGTGCAGCAGGAGTATCTTATTCGACCCAGCTGTGCGTTGTTGCTAAGGGCGTCTTCACTGAGCCTGCCCCGGAGTCAGCGACGGGCGAACAGCGGCGAGCGGGGCGGGGCTTAGCGCGGAGCCAGACAATAGGCGCACAAGCGCCACCTACTGTGGAAACTGCGTCCCTGCAGCTCCCCACTACGTGGAAAAACCCTGTTCTGTCGTGGGAAGACGTTCGGAAAGATGACGAATAAATGGATTTTCACACAAGCTCACTGAAAAATGAATATTATGACACAAACTTTGTGAATGTATTTTTACGAGCCATCTGACTTTGGAGCGAATGACCAGACATCTGGAGTTGTGCCCATATTCAGCTTCAAGTTTGAACTCAGACACAATCACAGATGTCATATGTGCTGGTATGAAAAATTCAATATCTTAATTATGACTAAGTGCACTAAATTGATAAATAATAAATGTATAATACTATCCAACACCTAGACCTTTCTTCGGCCCAGGGCACCTGGGGTGGTGTTGGTTATCCTGTCATGAAAGCTGAATGATGGACTGAAACTGGAGAGTGTATAGAGATCTATACTGGGAGGTAGGGGCATACGGGCCAGGGGACTGGCAGAAAGACCAGGCAGGGATGAGAGGTGGACGGGCTAAATTCAGACAGTGACACATACTGAGCAGAGGGTGATGCTAATCTTAGCTTTTTCTCAGAGGTGAGAAGCGGGGTCTGTCTATATTTGCTGCCATAAATAAGCATACTGACACAGATTCAGGCAGACCTCTGGTCAGCAGCCAGCCTTTAAGGCCAGCTTGAGCATGGTGATGATTATTATTAGATGGTGGTGTGCAGAGAGAGCAGAGTGACAATGCCTATAAACCGATCTACTTCTCACACTTTTAGCTGTAAAAGAGTACACAGCAATGCTCCAATCACAAACGACAAGTTGCCAACTGTGCAAAGAAAGAGGGCTGGCCAGGTGCATCTAGGAGTCCTTCTGGTGGGTTGGAGAGGTTATGGCTGTATTTGGTCTCAGACTACGTGACAGACACTGACACCTGTGGGTTTATTGGCCCGAAACTTTATTCTGAATGTCCCTTGACGAGAATCTGCCTGAAAAAGACCTCATCAGTGAAAGTATTGTTTACTGCAGAACCACAGTCTGCGTGTGAAGAAGCTCATACATTTCAATGCCTAATTATTCACAAATATTTATAATTCTCCAGTCAGTTATTCTACGCATTACCTCGTGTTGGTGATTGGAAAGCAACGCAAGAAACCCATTCAAATACCAGTATCACAATGAAAGCAGAAAGAAATCAGAGAGAACACTTTAAATTAAGGGATGACTTTTTGTTTAATTTTAATACTCTGTACAGTTCTACTGATATTCTTTTACACATTTTTTTCAATTAAAACAAAATAAATTGCGATAAAAGCGTTAAATCTCCACATTACATTGTATGGATGAGATGTACTGTGAAATAAATAACCCATTTCACACGCGCGCGCGCACACACACACACACACACACACACACACACACACACACACACACACACGCACGTTCTGCTGGGAAAGGAAATGTGTTCATATGAAGAGTGAGAAAGTAAAGTTACATAACTTAACAACGCCAGAAACTGATTTGCACACAGGCAAATTTCCCAGTTGTCACTTAGACGCCCGTGTGCTAACACACACCTTACACTCACACACAGCAGGAGCATGGGGCACCAAAGGCACTGCCAGTGGGAACAGCATGGGTAGCAATTAAAAAAAACACGACAGTAGGTTTGGGTTTATTGAGGAGCTCGTGCTCATGGCAACAGGCTTCACATGTCACTATTTCTGTCATTTTAAGATAATGAGTGAGCAAATGCTTTGGTAAATGCGTTCATCTGAAACAAGCACTGCAAACATCTGGTACGTCCAATTATATTTGCACAACGTCACCCGTGCATGAAACGCATGTTTAATAAAGAATGAGCATGTGGGGAGCACACACACACACACACACACACACACACACACACACACACACACACACACACACACACACACACACACACACACACACACACACACACACACACACACACACCTAATATTCATCCTGGTATCCACAAAGTTCAACCTTGTCACTCTTTATCCAGTGTCTACTTTACACATGTGCTCTCAAACACACCACTGGTCCATCATAGCTGTTATCACAAACCTTATTCTGCTTCTGCATTACTGAGGGTTAAAAGTGTGGAGATAAAGCAGCCATTCAGTGACCTGCACCTTTGCAAAAAAAAAAACAACGGCTTTCAGTTCTCACCACACTCGATTAGATAAACCTCTCTATGCAACCGTCCCGCTAAGCTTTGGTGTAAAAGTCCTCTCACGTTCAGCCCAAACGCTAACAGCCTCAGTCCTGCAACAAAGCCACGTCTGTTGTGATGTTTTTGACCCAGCTTGACCAGTAAATGTGCTTTAACTGGGGGTAAAGTTCACGTACGGTTGTTTGGATCTGAAGATATCAGAAGATAAGACCACTGTTAATATCCGGGGAGAAGTGGAAACAATTCTAATTGAACTGTTGTCAGAGAGACAGGTGACAGCTTTATCCCACAGCATCAAAGGGGAAATCCGGGATTTTTTAACAAGTGTGTTAATGTAGATCCTAGTTTTGGCTGAGTAAAACATGTCACCATAACACGGAGAGCAGAACTGCAACTAAATCCTCAGGGCAGCTCCAAATGTCAAGGTTACATCTGCCTTTGACATGCTCAAACTGCACACTGTAATGTCTGAAATGAGCACGTAGACAAGGCAAAAGCCGGATGTCTCCTGAGATTTCGGATCGCTGAAGAGGTATCGGCCCAAAAGATCTTCTTTCCGAATTCCACGACTTCTGATACGAATCTTTCAACACAAAATAAAATAGAGCCATTTTTAAATCACCAGAAGGCAAAAGGTTGAAAATAAGTCAGGACAAAGTGGGTTCCAATGCAGTCATGGAGTTATTTTTCTCCTTTTTGTTTTCTTTTCCCTGAGAAAAATCAAAGAATGGATCATCTGACGTTCTCATCTCTTTGTTCCTTCTGTCTCTAAACTGTACAAACCAACAATTCTGGTCTTAAACACCTCCCCCAAACTGCATCTGGTGAATACCCCCGTTACATCCATCTCAATGATAATAATAATATAAACAGTGAATGATTGTCCCTCCTTTCCAAAGAGATTCTGCAAGAAAATTTTCACGTGACTCTTGTTTTACTTGTAACTTTGCGCAGGAGGACGAGCTGAGGAAACTCATGCATAAGTAACACTTAGTAGTAGCAGCAGAGGAGGAGAAGGAGAAGAAGAAGAAGAAGAAATTTTTAATGACATTACGGGTTTGTTATCTCAAGCACAAAAAACTTCAAGTCCGGGTTTCTGATCTTGTTGCACGTGTCTTTGTCCATTGGCAAGCAAACCACACACACCCTGCAGCGTGGTCGCTTCACGTGACAGCGCTGATTCTTTCCTCAGGGACGCTTGGATGATGGAGGGGGTGAGCCGATGGGTCCTGAGCCTGAGAAAGAGTGTGCACCTGCGTGTCCGGGTGTAACGTGTGTAAGAAAAGTTCAGCTCCTTCCGTGGTCTCAGAATGGATTTTGAGTCTTAGTTCCAGTCTTCCTGGCCTGAGGTGGTGACAGGTGACAGGGTCAAGGGTCGTGCTGTTGTAGAGCCTGCTGTAGTTTCTGTCTGTACACGCTGTATTTCTGCTGCACTGCCCGGACTCGCTCTGCCTCCTCTTTCCCCAGGATTACTAGAAAGTTTTGCAGCTCAGGGATGGAAAATGCGTGCCACTGTGGAGGAAGGAGTGAAAAAGAGGTGATGTTGGGAGAGCAGGAAGGTAGCTCGGACACACACTCATTCTACATTCTGTTTTTGCACAAGTTCTTACCTCCACCTCTTCTGTCTCATTTTCCTTTAGGACAAAGCTGAGTCGTTCCAGATCAGGTCCTGCTATCAACCTCAGACGAAGAGGACGCTCATGCAGAGGCAGCTTCTGGAACAGATCTGCAGATACAATAAAAGTAGTTCAATGACAACAGTAAATGAGATGATAAATAAGGAATAATCATGGCCAGTTTTTCCTACCTTGTCCGTCACGGCGCATCTGCTTGTACAATGCAAACTTGCACGGATTGTCCAAAACCATGAACTTCTTTAGCAAACCCTGGATGACTTCTCTGGTGGTGATCATAGAGCTGATGTGGATCTGCTTCACACAGTCGGAGGGCAAGTAGAAGGACGTTCTCTTATCAGTCTGCTCACCGTCCGTTCCATCAAGGCACTCTGATGGCGCTTTACTGACTATGGTCGGCCCCTCAGAGCCGAGCATCTCCACATCAGAGACCGTGACAGGCCGACTGAGGCGCAGGTTGACCTTGATGAAGCCAGTGTAGGTTCCATCTGAAGCCTGAAATGAGAAGAAGGAATATTTTTCAATATTGAGCTCCACTGGTCGCATCACATACTGTACACAGTGCACTTTGTGCAATACCTCTAAAAATGCTTTAAAGCTCACCAGATTCATGCCGTTTTCAGAGACTTGAGAGTTATACTGTTTTATCCGTGTCTGCACCTCTTCCTCTGACAGCTCCTTTGTTCCCTTGTCCTCATCCTCCTTTGCTTCATTTGGCTGAAAAGACAAAGACCGTCGAGTTACAGCGCCGGTACTAGCAGTGGTGTAGTTTGACCAGAAGATGGCACTGTTTCCATCAAAACAAATCCTCTGAGACGCCTTTTCATTAGTTATGAATAAATAACTGAATCACATTTGTCAACATTGAACTGATTGGCTTGTGTCTATTGATCTTTGGTGGTTTCCCCTCAATAACTACCACGTGTGACACAATGTTTTATTTATTTACTTTTTCCATTTTTGCAATCTCAGGACGAAAAGCAACCTCTGATGCTACGAAGAGACGGAAAGTTGTGAATGGAGCAAACTGCACTTTCAGCATCACAGAAGGAGAGGGTCACTAATGCAGATCCATCTCTAAGCTATCTCACTTACTCAGTTGAAGAATGATGAAAGACAGGCTGCTGAGCCAGCCTTAGCAACACAGAGTTTGACTGGGTTATTTATAGTGCAGCAGGATGCTCCCTCACTATCTCATAATAATGTTTTTTTTCCTTCTCCTCTGTGTTTTCCAATTTCTGGGCGAGTGAGAGAAGAGAGAGAGAGAGAGAGAGGTATGGACTCTTTTCTTCTGGGGAAGTCCTCAGGTGAATTTCATTCAACACAGATAGAGCGTGCAGCGTGTGTGTGTGTGTGTGTGTGTGTGTGTGTGTGTGTGTGTGTGTGT
>BJFM01002710.1:0-13485 GCA_016586285.1 Arothron firmamentum
TGTTTAAACTGATTCAGGCCTGTTTAAACTGATTCAGGTCTGTTTAAACTGATTCAGGCCTGTTTAAATTGATTCAGGCCTGTTTAAATTGATTCAGCTTCATCAATTCAGGAAAAGCTTCTTTGAGCTGAAATTTTAAAAAACAGCACGGAAGTGCAAAGTGGATTCAGCTCAGCCTGGAAACAAGATTAACCTGAATTCTGTCATTTTCCCAGGCTGTGTCTGAACACCTAGAAATCGCCTTTAACTCCGGAGGAACCACCATCTAGAAATACAGAAATCAACAGAAAGACGCGTGTCCAACCCTGACCCTGACCCTGACCCTGACCCTGACCCTGACCCTGACCCTGACCCTGACCCTGTCCAAACACGTCCACAGACAGGACCCTTTTCAGGCTTCTATCTCATCTCTATTACGAGACGGTTTAAAAACCAGAAGCTGAGTTCAGTCATGGAGAGTGAAGCCACAGGAATGTCACCAAAACCCAGAGCATGCTGGGCCATTTCATCCCTGGAAACTGACCGAAACGCTGTCAAAACAGGGACAGGAACAGTCGTTCAGCTGTGAAAGCCCTTCAGCTTTGTTAATAATAAAGTGTTCAGACGACTGACAGGTTCAAGGCTAAAACGTAGAACCTTCAAGCCAGATAAATCTTTTCACTTCCAGAAAAACAAGCCTGCACAACAGCTGCTTTTTTTGAGCCATCTATAGAACCTTTCAAGAGATGTTGACCCTGAAGCCCTTTAGTGGACTCTCGCCCACTCCCACAGAGGTGTCGGGGGCTTCACGTCAGACCAGCCGCTTCTCAGGATGGAAATCCATCGGGTGTGTTTCCACGTGGAAGCAATGTGAGCTTATTAGCTGCCCGGCTTCGTCCAGGCAGGAGGTGGTGGATGATGCCTATCATGATCTCACTAACCACAGCTGACACCCGCTCACACACCTTCTAATTCAGTCACTCTACCCGCCAAGAAGTTCCACTTTGTTCAAAAACATGCGCCGTAGCTGACCTCTCCATCCGTCTGACTGCACCACACCGGTTCCGAACACCGGGTGCAGCTGTGGAACCTACCCACTCCTCAGAGTTTTTAGCCCGTCGCTTCTTCTCCCCTCTTTGTCTCTCCTCCCGCAGAGACTCCTTCTCAAGGCCATCCTTTTCCATCTGTTTCTCATGCTTCCTGCTCTCTTGGCGCTGTCTATCGCTGAGATCATAGTTCCTGGGTTGTCCTATGGCGTCAAAGAGCTCTTGCATCAGAAGAAGGAAGTCGGATTTAGTGTTGCTGGCGATCTCTGAGGGCATAAATGTGACACAGACGGAAGGAAGGAGATTGGGGAACAGTGTTATTAATGTTGCTTCTGACGTTAAACAGAAAAGGAGGAATATTCTGAATATATTAGGTGTTATCTGCTCACCCAGGACCACGGGGGAGATGTTCATGTCATCAAAGTATTCCAGAGCAGTCTCATTCTTCAGTTTGTCCCCTCTGTGCTTGGCCAGCCTCTGGAGGAACGGCTCCTGCTCGTAGTTGCGCTCCTTTATCAAGCTCTCGGGGAGGTTCTTCACGCGGTCCTTCAAGAACTTATCTGAGGCATCCAGGTAGAAAACAAACTCTGAGGCACAAACAAGACATCAGTGAAAGTCCCGCAACCGTCACCAAGATCTCAGATGATCCAAACGTTTGACGTCTGTTTAATCAGTTGATCATCATGTTGAAGGGGGGAAAAAAGAAAACCTGGAAGAATCCTTTGGCTGTGGGACGGAATGGGGGATGTTGTATCTTCTGACTTGTCTTCATCAGCTGGGAAAGACAAACGAAATGGATCGTTCACCTGTAGGGTCGCTGCAGAACACTGACTCACGGGATGGATCCGCGTGTCCCGGTTCTGAGCTCAGGTGGGAGACTGGACGGTCCAGTGAGGCCAGCACCGCTGACTGGAAGACTGGACCCCCCAAAAGCTCCTGAAGCTCCCTTTTCAGTGCATGAATGGTTAAATCTGAGCCCAAACAGGTTATTCTGTCATGAAAGATGACTAAAAAAAGCAAAAAAAACCCCCAAAAAACAACCTAAATACCATGTTTTTATAGGACAAGTGTCCTAATATTGTGTTTGGGGCAGGATGTGCGTCAGAAACGGGACACTCCAGATCAGGCCGATCAACATGACAGTCATGTGGGTGCGGCGCCTCACAGGAGAAGAGCTCTCGAGCTTCTTCGCGCGTTTCCGGGAAGCTGTCCAAGACAAAGCCCTGGTTCCTGCAGGGCCTGGACAGGAGCTTGTCCTTCACCACCTTCACTTTCAACTGCTCATCCAACACACCTGAGGGACACACAGACGGACACTGCAGACATACACACAGCGGAGCAGATCTCAGGTCTTTTCTTATATTTATATTTTGCTATGTCTGATGCCAACATAAAAAGTGTAACATTCTGTCATCAGACTACACTCAATAACCCAGAAAGACGAAGTGAAAACAGGCCGTGGACATTTTTGAACATTTAGGGACAAACTAAGATCAGCTGTCAGACATGTTTCCAGTCTTCCTGACTCCGACACCACAAGCTCTCAACTCCTGGATTTGGGGACAGTCCATCAGTCCCGCTCAGTCCCCGTCAGGCTGAATGGGGACTGTTGATGGACACAGTTATGGGCCTATAATTGGGGTTAAATCAGGACTCTGGGTGAAGCGAGAGCTGTCTGTAGGACACTCCTGAGGCCTTCCGCCTGGACGCAGTCTTTCATCCCAGGTTGGTAGAGCTTCTGCAACTTCGTCCCACCTGGATCACTGGAGACCCATGTGACCGTTGGCTTCTGAGAACCTCCACATCTCGTACCAAGAGCCTTCCCCTCAAACTACTTAGCGTGATCAGCCTGAGAGGCCACCGTGCTCCCGGGAACCTTCAGCGCTGCTGCAGAGCTTTTGGTCGCGTTTCACAAACATAACAGCATTTACCTGTTTTCAGGCCGTGTCTGAGACCATCCAGCAGCGCCTCGGCCTCCTCTAAAGCATCCTCATCTTCTGCGTCGTTAGGATTGTCCACAATTTCTTCCTACAGTGGATCAAACACCGTTTCGAAGTGTAAAAGGCTTGTAACGGCGCTTCAAATGTGCGTGGTTTTGTGGGAAGCTCACCAGTTGTGCGATGGTTTCAGAGACGATCTCTTTCAAACTGATGTGATGGAGTTTGTAGTGTTGACAGATGTGTTCGCACACTGTGCTTTTCCCCACTGCAGGAGGACCCAGTACACACACGCGGATGGGCTGGAAAAACAAATAACACACACATGAGTGACAGAACACAACATCACTCATGGTGGTTTCATATATTTGCCTTTTATCTAACACCGCATTTCAAATTTCCCACTTTCTGATGTGATGTTGTGCGTTCTTTTTTTTCCTTTCATGCGTACCAGGAGTTGTCTGCTCTGTCGATATTCCTCCACCACATGTTCTACGTTCTCCACCAGACCAGTCTCACAGAACCACTTAACAGCCAGCAGTTCTCTGACGTAGACGCTGTCCATCCACAGGTCCAGCTGCATGGTGTCAATTTCCATCACCTTAAAGAGAAAGTAAGCCATTAAAAAAAGTAACTTTAACGTTTTTCTTATGAAATAATTACCCAGAGCATCCGGGAAAAAAAGAGTTTTGGTCTGATGAAAGCAAGATTGAGAGTTTGGAAATAATTCCTGTGTTGGAATGGCCGAGTCAGAGAGAGACCCAGACCTGGACCAGTAACATCTGTGGGTAATCTGAAGAGGATATTGACCAATCAAGATCCACCAAGCTGATATATTCCTGCCAGAAACATTGTTGTAATCAAAAGGTGCTTCAACAAAGTGTTAGTTTACGGGTGGAAACACTTGTGCAACCAGGTTATTGTATGTTTTTTTCTATTCTTTTCCCCTTAAATTTCAAGTTTCAGGTCCATGTTCAAGTTATTGTCACATTAAAGGCAGAATAAAGTTCTAAAGTGATTGTTCTGACAGTTGATGCACAGCTGGAATTTAGTTTCACTATAGATCTCAATAAGACCTTTATACCAGTAGGAGCAGCTAATTATTTTGTTAATTATGTATTTTTTATTTATGAGTGTACCTATATAAGGTAGGAATATCTCTGTCTAGGCACGGGTTCCGAAGGGGACAACCCAGTGTTTGACTTTCTGGACAGAACTAAAGATACTGTGGCTTTGATTCATATGTCATGGTGTGTCATGTCGCGCGTCGGCGCAGTTATCGGATTTCCTCAGCGCTTGAAAGCGTTGGCTCGGCCTCGGCGTCCAATCCGAGCGCGTCTCTGCCTGCTGGGGTCAGATTCCGACATGGCAACCGCTTTCGCTTGTTAACGGACAATAAAAAGGCGCAACGTACACTGAATTCCGGGATGAGGAAGGCTTCCTCGATCGGCTTCTTCTGGATCTTCCCTGATCCAAGCGCGCTGGCGACTGCCTAAAGAAGACACAACGCAGCACATCATGACATCCTCTGGGCGTGTCCAAGAGAATTTACTGGAAACACACACGCACACACACACAGCTACACTGCGTCACATGCCACAAACATGGTCAGACATGGCCTCTTGCTTTGTGGTGTGAAATCATTTGCTACACACACCTCTACAATGTCTTCCATGGTGTTGTTGGAGTTGTCCACAGCTAACAGGTAACTCGGCAAAGGCGGCCGCTCAATCACGTTCTGAATCACACTGTGACACCAACAGCTATTACAAAGTTTTTCCTTTTGCGTGAAATTTCTGTTCTTTTCATTTCTGACCACGTGAATAATATTCACAGCCCTCTTCTGCTTTCTGTGTGTGTGGCGTGTTACAACCTGGCCAGGTCAGTGATGTGAATCGTGGGAATGACGTTGCTGCCGTCTCCAAAAAGCAGGACTTCGCCTTGTTCCCCCAGCCACGCTCTCTAAACACACAAAGAAGTGATGCAACGCCTCAAAAACAGCTGATTCCGGACAAACGAGGACGATTTCACATCCCACCTTGAAAAAGAAGTGCAGGAACTGCTCCCCTTTTCCGTACAGACATCCCGAAGCCACCACGTACGTTGAGAAGACCGCCTTGTTCTGAAAACGTCAAACACATCAAGTTTGTTGATCGGCTGTTTATGACGCGCGTGAGACGGATGAGGCCCTGTGGAACTAACAGTCTTGCCCAGTTTGACAACCCTCTTCTCCAGCTCGCACTGCGATTTGAAGTTAGGGTGAGGTCGTCGTCTCCAGAAGAGCTCATCGGTCAGTGGAAGAGTGGGATCCTCCTGTTACGCACAAACACACAACAAGAGGGTTCTGTGAACACAACTATCCTGCTTAGTGTGTAACTAAACCAATGAGGTCAGAGCCTGGACCAGTATGATCCTCCGAGTCTGGACGTCCAGATTCTGTTAAACCGTGACTGAAAAGAATCTTTCAGATCTAGAAGAGTCATGGTGCACGTGAAAGCGGGGAGTGAGATCATCGCAGCGGGGGAACGTTTCTGAAAAGTCGGGACACCTGGAAGCAGCCTTCGTTCGCTATGAAAGATCCATTTTTCTGTTGTCTCTGTTGGCTCGGCAGCTGCGTCTCGTCCTGTCCTCCCTGCCTGTCCCGACCCTGATCCCCCCTCGTGTGTCTCACCTGTGTATTTGAAGCAGCTTCTCCGCATCTGCTGTTCTTTCTAAGAGACTCCTCCTGTCTGGTGACTTGGGGTTAGAACACTTAAAGCCATTGTTTGGACTCTGGACCTGGTTCGGCCCCTCTGGATCTATCTGCCTATCTGCTAATCTGCTAATTTGGTCTGAACGTTTGTGAATCAACATCTGACGTGTCTACTCATTCTGCACCGAGGTTTCCACTTTACTTGCTTTAATATCTCATAAAGAGAAGGAGAAGATGGGCTAACTGATAGCATCGCTCATTTTATCAATACATTGACAATATATAGATTTTTATTAAGAAATGAAATTCTAATGTCTAATGTCAGAATCTTGTTGCCGGGAGTAAAAACAGGAAGATAGTCAGTACCTCTAGTTTAAATGTTCCAAATGGAAATAAAGACTGCATGATTACCGTGGCAACACCAGGCAGTATCTCAATATACAGAGAGAGAGAAGGTGTGTGTGTGTTCACGTACAGGGTCCAGTGTTTCCGTGAGTGCCCAGGTCATCACAGTGGAGATGAGGATGAACATCTTTGATGCAGAAAAGTGTTCCATCTGATTGTGGAGGGCTGGAAACAGAAGAGTGGGTCATCTTTGAGTCATCTGTGGTGTGGGCCGTCTGCCTCCGGGTGCAGGTGGAACCCTGCTCTGGTGTTCTGTGGACACTACCTTCATCTGTCCATCTAAGAACCCTTACTAAAACCTCTGTTGTCTCCCAGGTCCCTCTTGTTAAAGAGAGTTTTAATCTCCATGAGCTTTTTACCTGCTTAAATAGAGGTTATAATAAATCTCTGGCTCTTTGCTATCTGTCGTATTTGAAACATTTTCCCTCCAAAGTTCATTTTTGTGGCAATTTTCAATCTTAAAACAAATAATGCAGAAAACTGTTGGGTCCTTTCCTTTCATGCAGCAACATTTACTTCATAAAAAGGCAACTTAAAGATGGACAGTAAATGATGAGAAGCGAGAATGCTGGATTTTCCTTATTTACAAAATAACAGTCATCAATATCATCAGTCTTGGTCTTAGGATGAAAGTCGAACTCAGAGGTCAGATCAGAGAGTTTCGGTGGAAAAGACTTAACAATATAAACATAATTTATACACAAAAGGAGACTAAAAGAGCTCTTACCAGACACAGCCCAAAGGGCCTCCTCCACTTGATCAGCATGATCGGTAATGTTATAAATGACAACATCACATTGCATCAGCTTCAAAAGCAGCTCATCTCTGTTGGATTTCTGATCAAAATGGAAAAAAAATAACAATAATAACGTGAGAGTAATGCATACAATACTGCTGGAGGTCTTTAAAAAAAACAATAATTAAAAACAAATGAATTTTGATTATGTGAAGTATGAAGAACTTTTCTGTGTGAAATTTGGTCCACGAAAAACGCAACAGTTCACTTTCCTGTGAGGTTTAGTACATGTTTAAAATGGCACAAACTGAACGTCCACCAGGCTGGTGGGTTCTGCTACTGACTGAATACACCTCCAGCGGGGATGGTCCGCCTCCGTCCGGTCCGCCTCCGCCTCCGTCCGGTCCGCCTCCGCGTCCGCCCGCTCTGTCAGCACTTCCAACCACGTGAAAAGCTCTCTGCTGCTCCTCGGCCTCATCCTCATCATAAGCGGATAGGAGCCGACATTCGGACAGAAACTACATGAAAACACACATTTGTGTCAGCATCAGATATTTTTTTAGCCTCAGCCGTATTTTTATGATCCTTTTCATCATTATTGTGATCAACTTACAGCAGCGATATTTTTAGAAGCATAGGAGTCGAGGTCGTGGACAAAAACTCTTTTCTGTGTGTATCCTGAGAAGTTGTCCTCGTCCTCCGCCATATTTCAGACTTGCTGTTAAGTTGTTGCGATGGCAACCTTCAATAACGAAAGTCGCTATTGGCTGCTGGGGGAATGATGACGTCATCGCAGAGCAAATTTGCATAATTGTCAATTTGGAGAGAGAGAGAGAGAGAGAGAGAGAGAGAAACCTCAGTTGTTTCATTTTTTTTTAAAGCGAGCAAAAAACACCATAAATATGTTTTGAACTGCAAATAAATGTATCTGCTGATTCTGTTTTTATATCAACATTGAAATAGTTTTAGTCAAACATTTACCCATGAATAGCAAATTAATAGAAGTACTTTTTCAGTCTTTCCAGAGCTGTATGAGCTCAAGGTGAAGCAGTAATAATTAAACCACTCGGTTTAAACTTCCTCCCTTTTTCATTTTAGTAGAGAGGACAGAAGACTGTAAATGTTACCTTTACACCCACACATGAGGAACCAAGTGTCTTTTGTTTTCAAACTTACCTTGTTGTATTTTTTTAGTTGTTCTGTAGTTGTTGACTGTGGTTGAAGTTAATCCAGTGACAGAGAGGCCAGCGTTAACACAGTGTGACATAGTTGTAATATTTGCATTAAAGCTCATTATATGTTGATCACTGAAAGATCAAATGTTAAAGCATCTTTGAACTTTTAAACTTTGATCTGCAGGAAAATCGATGCGTAAAAGGCTGGAATTTTTTAAAAATTAATTTTTAAAGTTATATTGAGAACAAATCTTTTTTTTCCCACAGCTGTCTAAGACAGGTCATGTGACTCGCCGACGTCAAATCCTTTCTTCCCCACTAAGGGAAGATATTTACCAACATCACAATCATCTTTTCTCTTGAAAACCAGGCATCTTGCAAACGTTGCGTGATGTCTACCCAACATCACTGCACTGATGAGGCTTTTCCTCTTCCTCCTGCTCCGTCTAGGCAAGGTTGCCACATCTAGAATCTAGCAACCAGGCCTGCTCCAAAACAAGCATCCAACAATCTTACAGTCCTGATGATTTTTTTTAAAAAAAACTTCAGCACAATGTCCACAGGAGGAAATGTTTATTTGGAATAAACAGTGACAAAATAATGTGCAGAGTAACAGCACAGATGTCATGAGGGGACCCAAGTCAGGACATTCAAGTCCATGTTGGCAATAGTTGACAGAGACAACAGAAGATCGTTTTTAAAATATTTACGACCCAGAAACAGGAGAAATTACTGATCATCCTGGTCTGCACCAATAAAGGGGCTCCTGTTCTGACAATTCAGAAGTCTTCAATAAACCAAGATTGTGTGGAAAACCATTTTATTGAACTCTATCTGACCAGGTGGCGCCGCATGAAAGTTGACCTTCAGCTCGACCTTCACTCCTGTCAGATCTCAGTCCGTCAGCCTAAACAGCCTGAAGAATAACACCATTCTCATCTTCCCAGTACCTTCAGGCACCAAGGTACGCATTGAACAAATATATTGCCGGCGGTGTTGTTGCCTTGGAATAACAGTGGCAGAGAAACTTCCCGAGGCCCCGCAAACGTTTGAAAAGGTTGCTTTGAATAAACATCCTCCCTCCTATCAGCACATTTCCATCACAACCGTCTCTTTGACCCTGCGGCCAGAAACCTTTGTGCCGTATCATCCCGCAGTGGTGGTCAGCAGTAACGGAGAAGTACCAAAAACACGTCGAGTCGTACCAACACCGGAACAGAAAAGTGTTAATTACGTCCCAATCTGTGTAAATATGGAATAATTACATAGGTTCTTACTAAACCACACAAATATTCAAGCACCAGATGAACCAACAGCTGTTATCCAGCAACAGGAACATGTTGATAAGAACTTTTGGTTCTACACTGTGACTTGAAAAGAAAATTCATTGGAACACACGCCAGTGTTTAGCAGCGTTTTTATTTGTTAAAACAAGAAGTTGTAAGACTTTTACAACTCATTCACAATTACAGTCGGACAGAATTCATACTTCAGCAGAAATGTAGGTCACGCGCGCTCTTTATCTGTACATAATCTGAGGACGCCTTCTGGGTCAGGTGCTTTCCCTGTGCTACACCTGACTCCCGTCTGGGTGTCATTACAAGCCCGACATGACCCGTTGTGTTCATATTCCTCGCTACGTCAGCTGGTTTGTGGTTGGGTGTTCATGAGTCTACTCCGGTCAAGGGTCAAAGGCAGGAGATCAACCCTGTTCACCCTGACTTGGTCCAAAATTCGCAGAATAAGTCTTTAGAAATGTGTAGTGATTAAATAAAAACAACTCAGTCACCTTGCTCTCATCTCACTGATTATTTGAAATGTCGCTGGTCATTTTGCCACAACTGCAAAGTTATCAAACTGACTTGGTTCAAATGACCGTGTTCCTATGGCAACCCAGCCATTTTTCGGCGTCAGGACCACGGCCCTCTCCCACAGCTGGTATCCGTTCAGCAGCCCTGATGCATACTGGCCCTTCAGGAGGGAGAAGGAGAGTTCAGTGATGATGAGAAAGTTACCATGTCAACACCGTAACACTCCCTGGCATGATTTCAGAAAAACCTGAGAATAGAACTACTTTTCCCACCATCCAACAAGTTAGTACAGAGGAAAAGCAGCAGTGTTCCAGGTGACCAATTTGCTCGCATTAAAGCAGGCTGACTTTCAGAATACGGGCCTTGTTGCCACAGATCATCGCCTTCAGATCTTATTTAAACATTAAATACAAAACAAGACTGAAATGCGAGTTGCTGCAGTGCAGCGTTGCTCAGTGTGTCCCAGCAGTTCTGCAGACGGTGCTGCCTACAGTCCCTAAAGACATCAAGGGGACCTGCCTGGGCAGCATGGAGCCCTTTTAAATAGCAGCGCTCTCTCGTGATGGATTTCCTGTCAAGTCCATCATGAATCCTCGATATTAAACTCGATCAAAAGAGACATCAAGATTCCACTTACTTCCACAGTGAGAGTTACGGTGTACCACTTGTATGCTCGGGTGCCAGACTGTCCCTCTGCAAGGACAGTCTGTCCAGCTGAGATGCAGAACAAATACAAAAACGAAGATTAGAACCACTTATAATTAATAGGTTAGCAACCAGAATGACTGACAGACAGCATTATTTAGATTTACACCTTCTTTTTGTCCTTTAGTAAAGAAGCATGTACATTATATGAACCAACAAACTAAGGAAGAAGCGAACACCATGTTTAACGTTAGCAGATTTCTTGCCGAGCGTCTGCACTCAGTCACTTCATGGTTCCTGAACTCAAAAATGATACAAGCTGAAAATACTGACCTAGATCATTTGTGACTTTGTATGTGCCATCTGCAAACAGCCAGAAAAAGACTCCTTTAGCAGAGCGGGTGGCCTGGCCTCCTCTGTCCACCCTGGCAGCAACGAAGACGCCGCCCGTCTTGGCCGTCTCCATGAAGACGTCGCACGTAACAGTCAGGTTCTGCCTGGAACCCAGCAGTGTGCCGTTACCGCAGAAACACAGAGTTGACAGAGCTCAGGACGTCAGCCACCATCAGCTCACCACTGGTAATCTCCTATGACACTGATGGTCTGGTCAGCGTCAGCCACCCATGTGACAGGCCTCTCGGCTACAACCTGGCGCAAGGTGAAGAGGTGAGGTCCGGGGTCGGTCAGGTTCATGAAGTATTCAAACACTCCAGTCTGGTCGGCAAAGTATGGAGCCTCAGAGAAAGTGGGGTTTCCTGCAGTAGGTCCCACACACACACATTTAACATCATTAGAACCAGTGAATTCTGTTTTGCTAAACAATGACTAATAAAGCAAAGTAATCTGCTAATCACATAAACGTGGCCTCCAGTCTCATATTTGTATATGAAACTGGAGACTATAAAGTGTGTGAGCATGTGTGTAAACCCTTTAACTGTATTCAAGCCATGTGGGTGTGTGTGTCTGCGGTACTTACGGACATTAAAGTTGTCCTTGTAGACTTTGGGGAAGGGAGCAGAGGGAGGTGGGGTTGGGTAACTGCCTTTCTGTCCTGTCCTTATTGTGGTTAATGTGTAAACCTCATCTTCCCGCAAAGGTAAGGCAAAGAATCCATCCACAACCTGAAAGAATCACAGAGTCTGAAACTGAAAGTCACTGCACGACACCAAGATGTTTTGAATATTCAGTTATTCTTATCTTCAGACCTTCAGAGGACTCAGCTTTTCAAAGAAGGACGGCTTTTTGGTTTGGAATCCAAACTGTGACCGCCATACCTGCATTTCCTTAATGGAGGCCTAAGAAAAGAAACAAAACAAAAAACAAAATCAGAATTGAATTTATTGGCTTTGTATGGTGACACACCAGGAGTTTGACTCTGGTCCAACATCCCTCTCCTAAGCAAACACATAGGACGCTAGAAAACATCTCCAAAAAAGGCAAAGTCTATCAAAATCTACAGATATACAATAGCAAGACCCAACCCTCTTCCTGATCCTAAAATGTCCTGTAGATGTCTGGGTTTTTTGAAAGGAAAAGCAGCAGTTCCTCCGTCTTGTTGGCCAGAGTGCGGACGTTAGCGAGTTGGATGCTGAACATGCAGTAGTTGCTGAATATCACTATACCCACCGACCATACTTGGGAGAGAACAGAGAAACTTACAAAGGATCCTTCCAGCTGGAACACGGCATTCTGAGCTGTCACATTGAAGGCAGGTAGCGGAGGTCTAATGCACACCGAATGGTTGTGAGTCTGATGAGGAAATGTGGAAAATGAGGCTGGGGAAGAACCACAGCTGCCTTTTTTTCCCCTTGTGTGGGTTGGCATGTGAATGACATCATCAGTTACAAAAATCAAATGAATTCCTCTGACATTCTGTCCAAAACGGACACATTGAAGATCATATAAACTCATATTTCTGAAGGCAAAACAACAAACATTACCATGGTTTCAATGACAATGGTGAGGTTTCCCTTCCCATCGGTCAAGGCTACATAACTTCCGCCTTGTGCCAGATGTCCAACAGTCTGCAGGTAGGTCCACCCAGGCTGGGTGAACTGCGTGTGATGGGCTACAGGAGGAACAGTGGAGGACACAGGAATTAAACCATGTGTCATGGAAACAGACAAACAACTTGTGCAGGTAAAGGAAATAGGATCATTAAAGAGAACAACAGTGCAAGCGTCACATTTTGAAACTGGACCATGTGAATGGTTAATGGAATGATTAGCTCAGAGATGAGAGAGATTACTATAAAGAGAGAGAGTAAATGTAATTACACCGACCTGTGATCCAGATGGGAGACTCCACTACGTAGTTGCTGCTCCAGGGCTCCTCTGCTGTCATCAGCCCGTCTCTGCCGAATGGCAGGTTGTCATAATAGCTGGCGACCAGGTTCCAGGAGATGGTGCTGCAAAACAAGAACCAGTCACCAACCAGACAGCAGGGACAAACGGCTCGAGCTGCGGATCAGACCCTGACCCTTGAATCCCAGCCCCCGCAGCTGAGCACCGCTCCACTGGGCTCGCCCGATAGCCGACTCAAAGACAATCGGCGTGGTTTGCGCCCTATATTCCTAAAGCCGGAGCTGTGTCTGCATACTCGGCAGCAAGTTGGACTCTTTTCTGGGGGGGGTGGTTGCCTAAAAACAGCTTGACGGTCCGTCTACTTCGGGTAGAGGACGAGTCCTTAGCCCAAGTGAAAGAGGTTCACCACTGAGGGGACACTGGGGCGTTAGATGGACCCGACAACTGGAGAAGCAGGAGTCGCAGTCCAGCACTGTTGTGACAAAAGGAAGCGTTCTCCCGGCCGATCTTGATCCTAATCTCACCTGTTGTATGGTCACAAGTGACAGATCATGACCGGAAGAGTGCGTGGATACCACAGGCTGAAAGGGTTGGATAATGTCTCCCTTAAAGATAAGGATGGAACCAATGGTCAGCTGACCTGTGGGGAGCATCAGGTGAGGATGTCGCCAGGATTATCTGCTACATCCATCTTAGAAGAGGCAGTGGGGCAAGGTCCAGGTGGAGAGAAGATATCCCCACACTTTAAACACCTTA
>BJFM01002710.1:13510-25289 GCA_016586285.1 Arothron firmamentum
CCCCCCCCAGTTAGTGGAGGTGACCATTAAAACGGACATTTGCTAGAGCTTCAGCTAAACGTTTGGCTAGAAATGGGTGGCTGAAGTACATCCATTTGTTCTTACGCAGTCATGAATCCATTGACATAGTTTTGGTTTAGAATGCGAGCCCAGCATCCTCCACCCACGTCATCATTGAACGTGCTGTAATCCTCTGATGACCACAGCGTCTTCTGCATCTTCAGTGCATCCATCACGGTGGTGGTACCGGGGTAGTGGGCACTGGAAATGAAAGAAGAGACAACATCAAGGTACCCACGGAAAATTGATGTAAATACAATCGCTGTCGTCACTGATCATTCATCTGTTCTGGACCACTGTGATTGATGGAGGAACTTTCGAACCCCGAGAGTTTTATGTTAAGTTTTTTTATATGTCATAAAAAGTATGTGAATACAGAATATTAAATATATTTAACATTGACCTAATAATGAGATCCAAACTCCGCCCACAGCCAGTATTGAAAGTTGGCTGTAGTTTACAACACTAACACTCTGCTAATACAGGTGGTGCCTGGCATGCACAGAAAAGTGTGTCCTACCCTATGACGTCTACAGCCCTGCTGAGCTCAGCGTCTAGCAGGAGAGAGTGGGTAATTGGCTCCCACTGGTTGTCACTGGCAATGATCTTGACCTGCTCCAGTCCACTTTTATCCAGGGTGTATCGCAGCAGCTGGTAACGTCAGTCACAAGTCCACAGGAGAGGGGGAGAGAGGGCACAGGATGACAAAGATTCACAGATCCCATTAGTTCCACTTTGTCTGGGTCGACTTTATTTGCGGCACTACGACACACGTTTACACGAACCATCTCACTAGTAGCAATCAGCTGATATCAAAACTTTAACCGTTTCACTTCTCATCAAGCTAGCTACAATGGCTAATAATAACTTGTAAAACTATGCAGCAAAGTGGTAGAGCATGTCTAAAATTAGTTGACAATGTTTAACAGTTAAACTACTGCAACATCAGAGCGTGATTCCTAGGTTACGGTCCGTAACTTATGGTAATAACATTCATAGATAATTTAGTAATTTAGTATTTCCATCATGATGGCTTACAGCTAATCAGTTTTTGAGACAAAGAATGTTGGCTTTTCATAAACAATCATCAAAATTCAAAGAAATAAACACTTGAAACATAACAATCTGCATGTAACAAATCTATACAATGAGTTTCATTTTTCTAAATTGAATAACTGAAGCTTTTGCTCAACTTTTTGATGATATTCTAATTTATTGAGATGCAACTGTATAGTTTGTTACTTGCTGTCACTGGTGCCTAAAAAGCATTAAAATTAAAATGTTGGTGAAGAATTTTGATACGATATCCTCTAAAAGTAAATAATTGAGATGGTCACCTTGATGTATTTGCTGTCAAAGTTCCGCTCATTCCAAATCTAACAAACAGAACAGAAACAAAGTGACACAACATGATTTATAAACAATGATGTACAGGCAAATTAAGGCTGTTTGAGCTGATATATATATTAGCAATCGTGTTGTTTTCGCAACGAGCACACAAATTGGGGCGCGCCACGGATAGGGCGCCCGCAAGCGCAGAGCAGGGTGCGCTGCAGTGGGCGGAGCAGAAGGGGTACCGCAACCACGTGACCACACACTAGACTGCCAAAATGCTGTCAAATAGTCACTTTGCGGCGCTTTTGTTGGCGCAAAGTTCAGCGTGAAAACAGCTTTAAACTGGAGTCACTGGCATGGCAGTCGTATGGTAGCAGCTCGACTGCCCCCATTTTTCGACCGAGGCGACACAGTTGTGATCATTTTCAGTTGTCCTTAGTGTTTTTGATCACTAACCCCTCAAATGACAAATCACCAGAGGTCAAATGGAGAGAAACACAAAGTAAAACCAGCATCTCTAGTTTTGCCATGTTTTTTTTTGTGAATGATCTTTATAAAAGGACAGAGATTTAGATCATGTTTACACACCCCGATGTACTGAATGTCCAGATCATGGTACTGTTTGGCTCCGATTATCCAGCTCACCACGTATGCTGCAGTGATGTCTGGGAAACTGTAGGGCCAGTTGTTACCATGGCCCACCCAACCAGGAAATGCCCAGGGTAAACCTATACAAACACATACACACAAGAAAAAAAGATGTAGTGAGCCAGACTTCAGTTTTATGTCTGGAAATTATGCATTACGAAGCTGTAATTAAATACAGTTAAAGCACTACTGGCAAACTCAAAAATAGCACCATCAATGCACGGTAATCAAAAGTATAATCTAAACGCGTAACTCGTAAATAAAGATTATGTGTATTGAAATCCAACCTATCAATGTGATATTTGGGTTCCTCTTCTTGGCCTCTTTCATCAGCCACCACTCATATCCTCGAAAATAGTTCTCATCATTTTCATAGTGCATATGTGAGGGTTCTGTTCCGTCTTCAAGTGAAGAAAAACAAACAAAAGTGCAAAATTAGTCAACAAGTGGAGCATAAAAAATCTATTCTTTAAAGCAATGCATATTTTTTTTACATTATCCAACATTGCATTAACCAATTAACAAGTTAAAAGAATGCCATTTAGAGCAATGGTATGACGTAAATGTCAACCGAACCAGAACCAGTGGGAGAGGGAACCAGTGTACCCTTACAAAACATGCAATCACATAGAGAACAAGCAAACTTCACAGATAGACCCTGAACCCGGAATTAACTTTTCATATTAAATGTAAGGTGAAGACATTTAAAATAGGCCTGCAAAGATCTGAGAAGCCTAATAAGAACATGTAACAGGGCATTATGTGCACGCGTTCAAACATTACGTCACTCCAAAGCAGAAGTAAAGAAGTAAAGCTTATAACCTGAAAGATGCACACAACTCACCCGTACTTTGAGCATCTCCTCCAATCTCCACCTTCAGAATGTGTAGAGAAGCTCCGAAGTTTGGCTGCAGACAGAAAAAAACATTGAGCTCTTATAACCCCAAGAACTAAATGCTGTTAGTAGACCGCACCTTAAACAGGTAGTCTAATATCTGGCTCCGGTATGGCTCAGCGTAATTGACCAGTAACCGAGACGTTGCCTGAAAGAACCAGCAGTTAACTTTAACCAGTTAACTTTCAGCGTTTTTGTGGTGGTTTTTTTTTTCTGAACTCGGAAGTTTACGCCGCACTCACCCCTCCGCCGCTCAATCCTCCAATTCCGTCAAAAACCCTCCCCAGACCCGCTTTGTCGCTCAAGTAATACGTCTGACAGGAGCATAAAGGCAAACAGAAAAATACAAGAGTCCAAGGAAATAATCTGCTCTCCATACTGATTAAAATAGGCAGTTTTTTCACCCACTCGTGTATTTACATACGACCAATGTGTGAAACTGTTCTGTCAGCTTCACTGCGCCGCGAGCGCCGCTGCAAGTCATGTGACAGCGCGACTGGCGTGTCACGTGACACAGGAAGCTGGATTTTTTTTTAAAGGGAAACGTTCGCTCTAATTTGATAAACGTCATCAGTGTTGCAAAAGGTGCCCGTTGATTTTTTTTTTTTTTTATTTCTTTTGTAAAATTTTAATCACACTTTGAGGGATTTTAAGAACAGATGAATTTAAAGCTTTAATGAATCTGTTCCTCCAGTCTCATTGGTCCCGATTCTGCCCAATTCTCTGCCTGCTCCCACAGGACTCCAGACACCTTTGCACTGCCAAAATATTGAAGAGACATCTACTCTCATCAAGAACTTAATATATTCCAACAGCAACACTTGAAAAAGCAGAATGCAAATTCAAACGTAGCTCTGCGGCTTTAAAATTAGCAACAAAAAGAAAATCCAGTATTCTCTCACTCAATACTATGGAATGACAAAGTGAATACAAATGGATGGCGACTGTTGATTGATTGTATGATCAAACCAACAGTACCAAGGTCACTAATGGGTTGAGAACCAAAACACTAAGTTTTTTTTGTAGGAGTTTACATTTTTAGGAGGAAAATTCTTGCCTTCACAGTGACCTACATTTGCTTGTGCATTGCAGCTGACATTGAAGAAAGCACAAAGAGAAATTAAAGCAGAAAGCGCCTCTGATCGGTCCCTTCATCTGTAAACCTGTCGGGGTCAGCGGCTGAAGGTGGGGAGATAAACGTCATAAAAGCAGCCATGGTGTGCTGGTGTGACCAAGTTTTCATATGAATCAAGCAAGGATGACATACAGGGATGGCTTCGTGTTACCAGCAGGCGATACGGTGATCGGATTTTAATATTTCAGCATCTATATTTAGTCTGAGAATACAATCAAATATGTGAACTTTGAGCCTGGCTCAACAGCATATGTCAGAGTTATTTTGACTTGCTTTTTTGTGGCAATACATTGAAATACACCAAGCCGCCATGGCCACACAAAGTTTACACAAACATAAGAAAATAGAATTTTTGCATTAGTCCAATTACATAAAATGCATGTGGATGCTGTAGCTTAGTTAAAATCAGCCCAGACAACTCCAAATACAATGCATGTAGGCGGTGAACTAGACTACGCAAGCTCCACATGGCCACGCCCATGTCTCCAGATTATATGGTTTAAATATGAAGACAATCCAATAAAATCTCTGGTTTGTTAAAGGATGAGGCCTGAAAATGTCCCCCCCAAAATGTGCCAAAGTAACATTTTCAATCTAGTCCCTGTTGGAGTTAGAGCATGGCTCCAAGGGACTTTTTTACATGTCTTGAAATGGTACATAAACCCCCCAAATTTCATGCATGAGGGTGAAATAGTATCCAGGCTACTATATTGGTTTAATATCTAAAAAAAATTAAATATATCCAGAAAATACAAATCTATATATGTCTATATGGAAAGACTGAGCAGTTCCTGCTGTTAGGGATTGAGTTTCTTTATAGCACCCAAATGCAGACAAGGGGAGACAGATCAAATGCCAATAAATAATCCTTTTAATTGGTTAGACAAAAGGCAAACAGAGGGCGCTCCGACGGGAGGAAAAAGTAACTGGAAGGTAAATCCAAAACGGTCCCAAGCACTGGAGGAGGTTCACAAGAGAATATCTAAAATCCTGAGCATAAGGGCTCCTCGGGTCGAGCATGCGGCGTCTAGGGGAAGACGGGTACTCACACTGAGTCAGGTTCCTAGACCCACAAGGAAACGAGGAGGGCTCGCCCAGGCAGTACTCAGGGGGGTGAGGCAGGGACGCAAGAGTGATTTCCTCCAGGGCAGGGGCTCCAGTCACTGGGGCCAAACATCCACAGGCACAGCCAAACAAGCAACCAAGACAAAACGATCCAGCAGTGAGCACCGGCTGCCAGCATCCTTTAATCAGTACAGATTAGCTGATCAGCTGCAGGTGTGTGCTCACTGCTGGAGTCAGGGGGAACAGCCCCCTCTAGGGGAGAACAAGGGGAACACAGGACACATGGGAGGGGGCCAGTGAACCGGACCCTAACACCTGCACTACTTTTTCGAGGTTGGATATAAAATCTTCTTTGGACATTAATAGTCAGATGTTTTCTCTCCATACTGTTCTGCTAATCAAGCTTGGAGACGTGTTGAGGGGAAACGGGCTTTCTCAGAAAAGGCTGTTGTGAATATTATTTAAAGTCAAAGTCAACTTGATTTGTCAAATATGCTATACATGCTTGACACACAGCATAAATGAAATTACAGTCCACTTGGACCCACGCTGTAATAAATAAGACTACTAAACTAAACTGGTAGCTTCCTGACTACCAGTTGTCCTCTATGGGGGACATTTGTAAAACTGAAAAGTTTTCAGTATTTTAATTGTTTTACAAAGAGTGGGGAATTTAAAAAAAAAAAAAAAAAAAAAGTAATGTGACAATCTTTTTTCCCCTGGTAGTCAGGAGGCTATAACTAAACTAAATAATAATGAAAAAAAACTACCTTAATACTACAATTCACAATATATCATGTGATCAGAAATTAATAGAATAGAAACTACATGCAAAAGAAAATATGTGGCCGCCTTTGCCGAGTTACCTGTTAGCTGTGGACAACTCCAACAATACCACGGAAGACATTGTTGAGGTGTGTGTAGCAAATGATTTAACACCACAAAGCAAGCGGCCATGTCTGACCGTGTTTGTGACATGTGGTGCAGGACAGCTCTGTGTATTTCTGGTGAATGCTCTTAGACACACCCAGATGATGTCCTGATGTGGCGTTGTGTCTTCTTTAGACAGTCGCCTTGTGCGCTTGGATCAGGGAAGATCCAGAAGAAACCAATAAGGAAACCCTCATCCGAGACTATGTTTAACTGAGCATTTGTTTCCTACCAGCTACCATCATATTATTCCCATCATTGTTCGTTAACAAGTGAGAGCAGGTGTAATGTCAGCTATTGTTGACCTCCGCCTTTGCAGTTTATTCTGAAGCACCATAACAGTGTGAATGGGGGTGAAGGGGTGCCTCTAGATGCTGTCTGTGCAGTGGCCTCCTGGGCCTCACCTAGCACCTTTTCCAGATTCTATGGAATCAACGTTATCAATGTTACTGCCTCTTCACCTCTGGGTGCAGTCCTGATTCCAGGATGCTCTGCCCCCGGTTCTTAAGATGAGTTTGATTCCGCGTCGCCTGACAGTCAGGAAGAATGAAATAGAAATGAGGGATACGTATGTAACTACGGTTCTATGAATCCTAGATGATCATCAGAGCGGTCAGTCACTGGGAATCCTTGTGGTTTCAGGGGAAGTTTGTAGTGGAACAGATCCCCGGGTGACACTAGGACTTATAGCCTCATGGGGTCATGTGGAGTTCACACATGACTTTGTTGGTTGATATTCATGATCTGTGCATGCGTGAGACATAGATATCCAGTGCTTAAAGAATCCTCTAGGATTCATAGAACCGTAGTTACATATGTAATCCTCGATCTGAAACCGAAACGTCCGAGTTTGACAGCCCTGAGTTCAGGTTTGAACTCCAAGTTTGTTAAACTTGCTTTCTGAAAAGAACTACAGGCCAATGTGTGTGACAGTCATCACCAGAATATATTCTATATTCTAATGTAAATACTTTAATTTCTTAGTTTGAGATGGTGAAAATGTCCAAACTTGAACTTAGTAAAAGATAAAACCATACAGATCAAATTAAACTGCGTAGGCTTGTTTTTCTGGAACTCAACAGATGGAGCTGGAATGAAAATTCTACACTGTAACCTTGAAGCTCTCGGTCTTCGGAACATTTATTTATTTTTTTTTTTTTTTTGCTTCTGCATGAAATGCAAGGTGCACCAAAACATTTTCTGTGCAAATATTGGGCCCACAGGAATCGACACCATATTCACAGCTATGACAAGGTGTCCCAATTTATAATCCCCCACCGCAAAGCCCATGGTTACCAGCATGCTAAAACAAGTCTAAGTTCAAAGGACCAAAGACAATTTGACATCTGATTATTCAGTGATCACAGGTCAAAGGAGCTGTGATTCAAAGCAACTTATATCATACTACGTTACATTGTTTTACATCTGCCATCACTTTTACTTCAACCACAGCAACTATAGAAACAAACACAATATACGAGGTGAGATAGTAAAATAGTAGCTTCTTGATGCTGTAGCATCGCTTTGCCTAAACATTTATCTATTTAAACAAGCTTGCTGGTGTTCAACTAATCTATCTTTCACAAAACTGATGTGCAGTATTAGATGGCCCTCAATGGCTTCCTGATCACAATGGACGTGAGTAGACATGGACACCATGTTTTTGTTTTGTTTAAATACCAAATTTGAAATAAGTATTTCTTCCAAAAGGCCTGGTGCAGGATACAATGTGTTTGTTTGCTTTACACTGACAGATTGCTCTGGGTGTGCTGAGTAGTTTATTCTTGCTTAACACTTTTTTGAAGACAATCAAATGGAAGAGGAGGTTTGGCTCGCACGTCATTGATGGGGAGGTAGGTGCTGTCATCCATGAAACATCCATGTTTTAGTGTACGTTTTGAAATTGGAATGAATGTTTTCTTTTCATTAGACTCTGCTGATGTTTTTGCTGTTTGCCGCCGGAGATCTCGCCAATGTCTTCTTCTTCGTCACCATGGGAAGTGCTGTTTACTGGCTCATCTTTAACAATGTTAGTTGAAACAGTCTGAGATTTTTTTCTTATATAGGTTAACGTTGATTTTTTTCATTTCGATTTTATTTCAGTTGAATTTTTTAATAAGACCATTCTAAGTGGTTCTTATATTTTACGCACTCTTTAGAAATTAAAGGCAAGCCACCATTTTCTTGTGTTTATGTCACTTGTTATTTACAAATTCATGTGAATTTGATGAATATTTTTCACTTTTGGTGATGTTTTTTTTTTTTTTCCCCCAATTTGACACGTTTGTTTAGGCTGAACAGACTGCGCACGTGGTGTTACCCCTTGCTGCCCAGGAGGAACGCTACAAAGTCCTCATTTCTTTGGCTTTTGTTGGCAAGGTTGGCCAGCCAGCCAGCAGCCATGGAGTGAGTGACCGGCTGGGTGATGCGCTCCAACAGCTCTTGTTTTGTGGCTTTATTTCCAGGCTCTCCACTTTCTCCAGGAGCTGCGGTTTCAGGTTTCAGTTGACCTTTTCTTTATTGACTGGGAAAGGCCACGCTGCATTGGAGGCTTCTGGAAAGAGGTGCCTGCACCAGGTACATACTAATTGCTCTTATACTATGAAACTTAAATGTTTTCATTATTATTATTATTATTTTTTTTTTGCATAATACATATTTTGAGAACTTGTCAACAGGTACTGCTGAGCCCAAAGCCAGCTCTCCCCCAGTCAGCATCTGGAGGACCTATTTTGTGGCCAATGAATGGAACAAGCTCCAGACCATTCGCCAGATCAGCCCCACTTTCCAGCTTATGGCCGTGCTGTTCTTTGTTGAAGTACATGCCGCGTGAACGCGACTGACCTTTTTTGAGTCGTGGCTGCTTCCCTCCTTGCTGACCACGTGGCTCTGTGATGGCTAGGTACTCAGGTTCTCCAATTTTGCTCTGACTGAGCCCGTGTCGAAAGCCGAGCACTCTCTACTGATGTTTAGGCCTCGCTACAGTATGATCCTGCGCTATGGCCTTGCATCCGCGTTGTGGCTCTGTATCGGACTCTTGCAGGTACGTCGCCATCGCACAGGCTGACAACTCAGTCGGTGTATGTTTGTTGAAATTAACATCAGATGAAATTATGTTATTGAGGGCGGCTGTAGCTCAGTTTGTAGGGCGCTGGCCTGAAAAGCAGAGGGTTCTTGGTTCAAGCCCCAGTTGAAGGCGGGCTGGTGGCAGGAGAGGCGTAAGTACACCTTCAGAGTCCTGCCAAGGTACCCATGAGCAAGGTATCAAATCGCTAAATGCTCAAATAGGGCCCTGTTATGAGCTGGCGACTCATCCGTGGTTGCACCCTGCCTCCGCCCATCTGCTGTTAGGCTCCAGCACCCTCTCCTGACCCTGCAAGGGGAAAAAGTGGTCAAGAAAAAAATTGTATTAAGCGTGAAGTTGCAGATCATATTTCCACCAGAACGATTTATTGTATCTCCACAGGTGATTTACTTCACTCTTCACAAGCGCTTTGTCAAAAACAAAATTCATCAGTTTGTAGATCTTTGCTCCATCAGTAATGTAAGTAGGAAGGTGTTAAACAGTGTCACCACGGCACCTGCATTTCAGTGTTTTGCATATGTAAATGTTGTCAATTTCTCAATAGATTTCAGTGCTGCTGTTCTCTCACCCGTACTTTGGATATTACATCCATGGACATTCTGTACACGGACATGCGGATACAAACATGGAGGAATTAAACAACAATCTGAAAAGAGAGGCCGTACGTATTCCGACGGCTGCTACACCATCATGGTTCTGGCACAAATTCCTGCCTGTTGATGTTGTTTTCTACACGAAGGAATCGATGTGCGGTCAGCGAGGCCTCCTTCACAACACTGATGTACAGACGTTTCAGGTGTCCTTTACCAGGCACCTTCGGACACAGTACGAAAGGATCCGAGATTTGAGAAACAGGGTGTGAGCTGCATGTTTACGGTTTGAAGATCTGAGATCGAGAACCGCTGCGTTCAGCGTCACTTATGTGGTTGTCATCTTCAGAGAACTGGGCTGTTGTGGTCAAGGGATTCCAGCTCAGCTAAGCAGGTTGACCAAAAGACCAGTGTTTACAACACCATGAACCACTTCCTGAGATCATTCATAGACCACGTAACTCACACAGAACAGTATCATCTAACCACATGCATACGGTTATGTTTGACTTAATGTTTGCGGACGTACCTATTGGTTTATTCTCTCCAGGCCTACAGTGAAATGGAATATATAGTCAAAGACAAGCACTTGTTTGAGACCCATTTAGGAGTGGAACCCGGAGACAGAAGCATCTTTTACAATGGTAAAAAAACAAAAAAACAAACAAGACTCATGTTTGTTTACTTCTATCGTATGCAGTATGTGCATATATCTTCCCATTACAGATGAGGATTTTTCCTTTGAAGATGTGCTGTTTTATGGAAATGAGGCCACGCTGCTGATCTTTGACACGTTGTTTTTTTGTGTCGTTGACCTTGGCGCTCAGAGTTTTGTGTTAGCAGCTGTGCTCACGTATGTAGAGCAAACGGTCAGTAGAGGTGTTCGCCACGTTTGACATTTATTTTCCCAGATGTTTTAATACCATTCTCATCCTTTACAGATCATTTCAATAATCCGAAGCTTTTTAGGAAAGAAGAACCTTATCAACAAGACGCTGGTGGATGAAAGATTTCTGTTATGAAACTAGGCAAGAGTCAAGGACTAAGTTTTGTTGGACCCAAGAGGGCAGGAGACAGAGGTGCAGTTCAAAAAAAGCTTTCCCGTCTCGCTTGAGGCACAAAAACTGTTAAAAAAAAAAAAAAAAACAATCTTTAAAAAAAATCTCAAGATGTCCTTGGCTGTGGCTGTGGATGTGGCTGTGGCAGGTGGCTGGTGGACGCTGGCTGACGGAGCGCTGGAGACACAGACAGGCAGGAGCTGCGAGGGTCCAATCCAGGGAGGCATAAAAAAGGTTCAGGTCTCAACTGGATCATGGACAACACTGGGAAAAACCTTCTTAATCTAACTGCAAGACACAACTGGCTCTGCCGACTGAGATCGAGGTGACAGACCTTAGATCTGACCTTGTCCTTTGGTCCGCCATCCTTCACGCCGCTTACTTAGCGGAGCTGACACTTAGTGTAGCTGATGCAGTGCAGCATGGGTGATGTCAGGATCTACCCAGTGGAGGTCAAGCGTAGAGGGTTTGTTGGACACTCAACCATCAGGTTGGAGAGGTACTTGGGAATCCGGGAGCAGGCCTCACAGCAGATTATTAAATTCCTGTCCAACGCTGCAGAGACGTCTTATTGTTGGCTCTGGATGGAGAGAAAGGACAGCGTCTGGGCCCCAGCAGCAGCAGCAGCAGCAGTAGAACAAGAGGGAGGGCACACCTGGGATGCTGGGTGTTGAAGATGAACCCTCTGGAGGTGTTGTGGGTCGATCATCGAAACACCTGTGAAGGGGTGTACCCACCTGATGACCCCAGTGAAGCCAGTGATCCTATTCACTTATCTTATGCTCCTTTATTTCCAGTTTACAGTGTAACTATCACCTTAGGAAATGTGGGTTCTGAGATTGTACCATCTATTCTTTTTTTCAAAGATGGAGGGTCCAACAATAAAATCTTAGAGATAAGTGTTAAAAGGTATATAATATTTTGAGATGCCTATCTGGAATGGGGCAGATGCTCCACGGCTAAAGCAAATATACAGTA
>BJFM01002712.1:0-24398 GCA_016586285.1 Arothron firmamentum
TATATATATATATATATTTACACATTACCCTCAACACATTTTGGTTATCTGAAGTCTGTATAGGTTCATCATCATATATTTATGCACTTATTTCATGTGAACACACATGAAATTACTGCTTTAATACTAACATATACAGTAAGTGACCCATATGTCTGTGTGCTGTCGCCAATAAAGTTGGACTAAAATAATTTTACTCCTTTCATGACATGATTGTGCCAATGTGATTTGTTCTTGATGGATAAAACACATTTCTCAAAAATGTATTGATTCAGACCATTTCTGATGTCCACAAGTAGGAGTAAAAGAAGGAATGTGTCTATAAAGAAGATTATTCTAAATTTTTGAGTGTTGAGTGTGTTTAAAGAGCAGTAAAAGCTGTTCAGGTTTCCTCAAGGAAAGAGTCCAGCAGACAATGACAAATTACTTTTGAGAATAGACATTTAAATTATAATTTATTTCATAGAGAATGAAATAATCTGAATTAATTTTAACTTCATGATGGTACCCTGCATGTGTATGATTGTGGAGCAGTTTCTTTTAATAATTAACAGTTTTAAGAGTCACATCACAAAGTCAATAAATTTTCTGGACTGGGTCTGATGGCTTTGAAATAGCATTGAAATTCATTAGAATGATTTTTTTTTTTTTTTAAAGTTAAAAAAGCAAGAATTTGGATGAAATTGTATCTAGCTGCAAGACTGTACACTTTAGAAAGAAATGGTGTATAAAGACCAGAGAATCTGAAACTTTGAAGAACGGTCAACTATTATTTTTTAAACTTTAAGAAAAATAAAAAGCCACAACAGAAGTAACAGTAAAGTAAAAGTCAAAGGGTTAGTTTTCTAATATCGTTTCATGTACTTTTCAATGTGTTACGCAGTCCGAATTGCATGAACATTTTAAATAATATATTAACACATTTTGAGAGACTAATTAGTCCTGCTTTCAAAGCTGTGAAACAACATAAATTACAAGTGTTTTAATTACAACATTCTCCTTTTCTGTAATATGCCAGTTGTCTGCATTTATATGTTTGTATAACGAAATCTCAAGTAAAGTTTTGGGAAAAAAAGAGGCATATGTATATATGTTTATGAGTAAAGTAACCAAACTCGATTCTTCTCTCGTGAGTGGTCTTTAGACAGCGGGTTTCCCATGTTATCTGAAGCTAACAATACACTGGCATCCTTTGGTTCAACTTCATTTGAAACCAGGGGCTACATAACACATTGGAAAGTACACAAAGCCACATTAAAAACGAACCCTTTTACTAACTTCCACTTTTGTTTGAAACGTTTATTTAATGTGCAGCGACGGCAGATCTCAGCCACCGTAGCTGCAGACCACAAAGAGCAAGAATCTGATTCCGTAACATACAACATAACCATTACCTTATATGTGAGTGTGAGAAAACATTGGGGTAAAGAACATGTTTCTACTTGTGTAATGACCATTTCTGACTTGCTCTTTTTTTTTCTTTCTGTTGTTTGTTTTTACTTTACAAGTAAAATATTTTAAATGACTTTTCGAATGCATCAAAATTCTGGTTTGTTTATCATTTGGTGTCATCATTTCACCTGAAGATTGTTGTGGTGATATGAACACTTAACTGCCTGACAACAGTACTTGCTTTTGTTAACTTTGGCTACGCACAGACATGTTTATATTAAAATCTACGTATCTTTTTTCTCAGGAAAACCACAAATGCACTTTTTTTGTTAAGTTTATGTGTTGCCAGGCTGACAGATATTTACAAAAAGTAAGTCCATCAAGTTATTATCCTCTACCCTGATATGTTATCATATGGTCTGGTACAGAGAAAGCAATATTTTGCTAGTCTAAACAAAAAAAAATGAAGCAATTGGATAATGGTTAAAGTTAGGTCAGTGAATAATCTGTCTGGATGAATTCACTTGTTTAGAATAGGATTAGTGAGTGTAACGTTAAGCACGCCTATTGGACAGCAGGTGAATGACAAGTGGATTATTGGAGGGATTTATGGACAGTTCTGAGATAAAAATGCAGAAAATCAGAGAGCGGGGAAACATTGGAGGCGTTGTTGTAAAGGGCAAATAATAGGAAGATTCATAGTAGGAATGTTCATTAGTGAGAGAAGTGTCTGGTAATAGAACTCTGCAAATGGATAGATTAATTTAAGGTTTTCCATGTAAATTAAAATAGTTAAATGAATGCATTGACAAACTTGTGTCCTTGATCAATGTGAAGAAGGTAATTGATGGTGCAAGCATGCTGTCTATACTTCACTCAACAAGAATATAACAATTGAATTTGCACATTAGCCTATTTAAATTCCACCAATACAGGGTATAATAAATTAGGTGTGGGATAAAATGGTTTCCTCGAAACTGATTTACATCGAAATTGCCTCCTGTCCAAATAGTCTTTACTTTACACTGTTATCAATTTTGAATACAACCATGCGTTGAAAATTCTTCCATGCAGGAAAAAAAGTAATACGAAGGTGTTTGTATTTTAATGTGTTCATTGGCTCATTTCAACTAAACTGTCATGCTTTTATTTTAATGCAATCTAAACTGACAGAGACAATGGTAATGTGTGTTAGCCACATTACCGTGGTGGAGGGGTTTGCGTGTCACAACGATTCTAGTCGCTCAGGTGTCAGGGGCTTTATGTCCCTGGTGGGCGAGGGACCAGACAAAGCATAGCTTATAGACCCCTTATGTCATGTAAAACAAATGGCTAGGAGATTATACACAACACTTATACACAACAGGGAGCGCCTGGTGGCCGGGCCTTTGCCCGTGAGGCATAGATGTTGAAAGGGCCGCGTCCTGTGTCTCAGGCATATTTGGAAAGGACTCATCAAAGTCTACGAGGCGCACTGTGTCAACAAACTCCATGTTTAAAAAGATTGCGGGAAAAAAAAATTATTGGACATCCCCATTTTTTGGCCACATCCTACTTTATCTGACATAAACAGTAAAATCCATGTAGAAATCATGTTAGAAAACACGATGACGATAACAAAAACACTTTAACGACGGGCGCTGCCATCTTGCGCAGACTCGGACTTGTTTCTATCGGCCACACGTGACCGGCATTTGGAGTCCCAACTCATGCTCCTATTTGAACTGCTAATGCACCACAAACTCTTTATTTTTCCTCATAATGCACAAGGTGTTGATTTAATTGTATTTATTATGGCGCTGTTTGTGACTGCTACTAGTATGCTCTATGCTACAGACATTTTAACTGAACTGGGAATAATGCACCATACACTGTTCTTTTAAAGTTGGCAGATTTTGAATTGTGTTTTTTCTTTTAGATACGTCTGAAACCTTAAGTCCAGTTGCACACGGAGATCTAACCTTGGATTCTTTCAGATACATTTTCTACATTAAAATAAACATATTCTAACCATTTAAGATCAAACAAGAGTTAAATGCTATACTTTGTTAAAAAATGATGCATTTTATTCAGATGCGATGACTATTTCTAGGTCCCATCTAAGAGACCACCCACGGGTCCCAGGACCCATTACATTGAAAACCTAGCGACATCACTGATGAGGTCTAGCCAAGCACAGCCCGAAAAGGCAACATGGTGCCTTCTTTCCATGGGCTCAACACCCACAGAAGGGACCAAAGGGGTCGGGTGCATTGGGAGTTGGGCAGCGGCCAAAGGCAGGATCCTTGGCAGTCTGATCCTCGGCTGCAGAAACTAGCTCTAGGGACATGCAATGTCACCTGCCTGTTGAGGAAGGAGCCTGAGCTTGTGTGCAAGGTTAAGAAGTTCTGACTAGATATAGTTGGCCTCACCTTGACATATAGCAAGAGCTAGAGAACCAGTATTCTCAAGAGGGGTTGGACACTCTTCCACTCTGAAGTTGCCACCGGTGAGAGCCGATGGGCAGGGATACTTATTGCCCTAGACTCAGTGCCTGTATGCTGGAGTTTACCCCGGTGGATGAGAGGGTAGCCTCCATCAGCATATTCAGTTCAGCATATTCATGTTATGGACCAATCAATTTTGGACCCAGATGCAGACCACACACACACACACACACACACACACACACACACACACACACACACACACACACACACACACACACACACACACACATGTAAAAACTCAAGTTTAATTTTAAACTCAAAAAAATTTCAAAGAACAAATAAGGTTATCTAACTAATGGCGCTCCACAAGAGGAAAACGTCAAACTCAAAAAGACGCAACAATGTGCTGGACGTTGTGCAGGAAGACTCGACTGCAAAACGTACTGAACTCAGGACTGAACCCCTCTCAGATGGGACGTGGCGACCTCGAAAAAAGCCGAAGGAAAAAACTAGTGTTAGCATAAGCTCACCCAGCGAGGCAAGTCAGAGTGTAGCTCAATCTACCACAACAGGAGATGAAACGATCCGACGGCGGTGACCTTGAGACAGTGCCTTAAATAACCCACTGTTGAAGATGTGCCACAGGTGCGCTTCACCGGCTGGTGCCATGGCTCGCCCACACCCTCTAGGGGAGAAAGAACAAAATAAACAGGAAAACAAACGATGCCTTTACTGCCGGTCCCTTACAATTCACCCTTGTTGGAGTCCTTAGAGGTAGTACTAGTGACTGCTCCTTCTGGGGATTTCCTTGTTCTGCTGGGGGACTTCAATGCTCACATTAGCGGTGACAGTAACACCTGGAGTGGCGTGATTGCTAATGATGCCCCCCCCCCCTCCCCTCCGATCTGAACCCGAGTGGTGTTCTGTTATTGGACTTCTTTGCTCGTTGCAGATTGTCCGTATCACCATGTTCAGGCATAAGGGCATCCATATGTGCAGTTGTGAACAGGAAACCATATGCCACAGTTCGATGATTGATTTTGCGGTGTATCATCGGATTTGCAGCCGCAAGTGTTGGACACTCGGTGAAGAGATGGGCAGATTTGTCAACAGATCACCACCTGGTGGTGAGTTGGCTCTGATGGTGGGAAAGGATGCCGGTCAGACCTGGCAGACCCAAACATACTGTCAGTGTGTTTGGAACGCCTGGCAGAGTGTCCTTTCAGAAGGAGCTTCAACTCCCACCTCCCGGAGAGCTTCGACCACATCCTGGAGGAGGTGAGGGACATTAGGCCTCATTTGCACGGCCATTTTCATGCAAAGCTCGGCATTTATCAATCTGGACGTGAGCGTACGAGCCGCTCAGGTCTCACATCAGTGTACTCAAATTACAGTCAGTGTGAATTCATGGTGCAGCACAGCAAGATCTTAAAAAAAATCTAAAAGTAATGATTAAACAAACCTCAAACATGGTCATTAAGCACAGGCAGCCACAGATTAAAAAGTAAATGAATATAGTTGAATAAAATAAATATATCTGCTTTTTACAGAAGCGTTTTGAGTTCACCTGATAAAAAAAACCCATTTTTTCCCTGAGAAGAGTTCATGTTTGCCTTGTTTTTCAGTGTAATTATTCCTGTTTTTCTGACTTGATTTCTTTCTTTTTGTTTGTTTTTTAGTAATCTTGTCCTTTCTGTCAGAGTAAATGTTTTCAGTTTTTTTTCTGGTAATCGAAAGAACATCTAATAACTGGTATATTAACAGAGCAGCAACAGTGCACGCACAAGCGTTACTGTGGAGCCCAGCGTCATGATAGCCACAGGTCTGCTTGTCCACGGCAGCACTGCCAACGTCGCTGTCATCATTCTTCAGACAGCATTTTTCTGGGCTCCATTAACACAAGTTTTCATGCTTTCAGATAGCGCGTCCTTGTTAACCGCCACCTCAGACATGAGGGGATCAACTTCCAGCTCAAAAAAATTTTGTTTTTTTCTTCAGGTTTCTCCTTTCAATGTTTGACTTCAGTGGACATGCATATTTAAAGGCGGAACATGCTAACGACGATCGGTTTCAGCCGCTGCATTTATAAAGACCCGCTGAGTTGTATGCTGGGATAGGCCATATACGGAATTTTCAAAAATCACACGTGTCTTCTCGTACCATGATTCCTATACTCAGATCTGCACACGTTCCTATACAAGATTGATAAAGGAGGCTTAATGAGTCTGGGTGGACCATGTTCCATGCCTCCATTGTTGAGGCGGCTGTTTGGTGCTGTGGTCATAAGGTCGTGTTGTGGGGAAGCAGTTGGTGGAGGGATGCCGTCAAGCTGAAGGATTCCAATCGGGCCTTTTTTTGTTTGGGTGGGCTCTCGTATTTCCGTGGCTGAGGTTCCCAAGGTAGTCAGAAAAAACTCCAACTGCTACACAATGCTGTTTCAGTTCAGTGGGGAGAACTCCAACACATGGGAGCCGAGCTGAGGAGCTATAAGCAGCTCACTCACTGTAAACAACTCCAGAGTAGCAGCCAGTCCAGCCTTTTCTAGAAGTTGGGTTCCAGAGCCCAAACTGTGTGAAGGAGAGCCCGACTATCTCAAGTTAGTACCGCTCAACCCCCTGCACTAGCTCAGACTTCCGTCCCCATCGCAAGTGACAGCCTATGGCCCATGGCCAGTGTCACTGTGAGGGGACTGGGTTGTCAGGGCACCCAGCTACAACCACCATACAAATCACATGGCACCAGCCCCTTCTGAACCCTCCCACCGATAGTTAGCCTACTAAAAAGTAGGATGTTGCTCTTTTCGGACTGCACTCAGTCAGGTCCCATGGGTATAGACCTGGCCACCAGGCACCTGCCAGGCAGCCCTGAACCCAGGTCTAGCCCCCCAGGGCGGGGCCCTGATGGCAAGACTCCAGCTGATGCTGTTGGTCAAACCTCTCACCTAGAACTCTTTTTTTTTGTTGAATCCAGTCTTTTCTGGTGAAAAAAGAATGGATTAAAAACAACAGTGTTAAATTATGATGCGATTTATCATTTTATTCATTTTAAGAATAACTTGATGAAGATCTGTTCATAAAGACTCCAACAGAGTTTGAGAATGGGGACTTTTATTTCAAGTATAACAAAAATAGGCCAAAAACAAAGAACTTGCAATGTTTGCCCCATCAATACAGCCATGCTTGATAACTATTCTACAGGAGGCACTCCTCTCTTAACCTCCAATGGGATTGGGAGAAACAAAGTAGACTAGAAAGATTTCACACCGTGCTGGTGATGAGAAGCAATCACGAGAGGATGGAGGGTACCTTTTATGAGGATACAGCACATCAGGAATCCAGACGCTTCTGACGAGCAGAGGTGCAGTACAGAGTGATGCCTGTCAGGCATATCGCAATAGTTCAGATATTTTTCCAACAAAAATAAATCTTGTCCACATAACCTTTGTTTCACAAGATTTCTCCATATACATAAACGCACAATTCATGCTGAAACTTTTATTTATTGCTTCCTGAAAGTCCATATCACTGACCTCATATACCAGACAAGATCGTTCCGAGGTCATATTGAGCGGTGTCATAAAAATTTCCACAAACACTGTGTATGTTACAGCGGTGTTATGTAAAAGAAATACAGAAGTTATTTTTAATGCCATGTTGAATAAAAAATTTTGTAAGAAAGTGCAAGAAAAATAACATGGATAATTGTTTGGTGGAACATCTGTATTAGAATGGTATAGACCGTCTAAAAACTGACCCTCACATGTACATCATATCTTATTCTTATAAAATGTACCAACTGATGACATTAGTATGTACAGAGTGAATTAAACAATTTTCGAAGGTTTAATTTACGCAAACTGTGTGGTTGCAGGAAGTTCACCGCAATGGCATTGCCAGGATGATGCCGTTTGTGCCTAATTTAAGATGGCTTACTCACCGTCATATTGTCTCTGCACCATTGCACTGAACCTCCCCATTCACATACTTCAAACGTGATAAAACAGAGGTTTAGAGCATGGTTTAAGAGGCACTTACAGCGCCACCTGCTGTTGTGTAGTGAAACTCAGTCAGGTTGGGACCAGGCTATGTCCTGCCATTTGTGAGAAAATCTTCAACACAGATCACAGTAGAAAAATAATGCCAAAAGTCATGCGATGACTTATTTTTTTCCTATGCGGGAGAACTTTTTTTTTACTTGTAGGACCCATTGTGTTGTACTTGTGAGATATACATTTTTTAATATTTGGACATTTTTTGTGCTTGTGCCATATATTTATGTACTTGAATGACATTTTATATACTTTTACTTCTTCTAGAAACAAAATTTATTTTTGTAGAACTTTAGAAGTGCTATATTTGTTTGTGAAGCATGATTTATTAGAAATATCTTGTTTTCAAGTTATTAGAAATATGTATTTGTTGGACTGTTTTGCATTTGCCAAAGGAAATGCATTTGTTTGCTGATGGTGTTTTTGATTTGGTAGTGAATCATGGGACATTAGTAATATATGTTTTGTTTGTTTCTTAAGTTTGGCATGAATATAACTCCATATGGTTAGCTCAACTTGCGGCTTCTTGCATAAAGCTCAAGTATCATAAGTAGTGCTTTCCCAACAGCCCACATCCAGTGCTAATTTGACAGAGCAGGTCCTGCCCAGGACCTCTGTCCCTGCTACTCTACAGTTAGCTCCACCTCCTGGCTGCCACCTGGAATTTAATCTGTGGTGTCCGTTTTTACCTTTCATTCTCCTCTCAACATCTGTGCTTTGCAAGGGACTGATCCCTTCCCAAAAGACATCATGATGTATTGTAGAAAGAAAATTTAGTTTACTCTGGGGGGCAAAACAAGAGCTTTCTAAGTCTTCTGGAAAAGGAGGGTGTGTTGTACCACTCCGGTCCATCGTCCAGCGAGACACTTTGACACGGTTACACCATGAACACAGTCATGGAGCGCAGCACAGTGCTGGCACCATTAAAATTGGGGGGGCAACGGCATGGTCCCCACTCCCTAAAAAACAGGCGAAAATATCTGTCTCTGTTTTCATGAGTGATGGTGGTGAAGTGAAATTTATCTCTGCTAGTATGGTTAGCCAGAATAACTTAGCAGTTGTTGCTTTAAACTACACTCAAATGAGTGGCCTTTCGCATTTTTCTCGTCAAATCAGCCTCTTTCTTTCAGTATGCATGATAATTGCAGCCATATGATAATAGCACAAAAATGTTAACAGCAAACAGTTTCATTTGGCTTTCTTGAAAATAGACTTTTCAGCATTATTTGACATGATATAAAAATCAATTTTACCATAAATGCTGCTCCATCATTACACCACTGTGCGAGCACTCAGGTTGGCAAATCAGTCTTTGTTGTTTGTTGTCGTGTGGAATCAACTCCGTCTACACATGAGACTGGCTGACTGATTCCCTGTTTTCAAGAGCCTCCTCAAAACTCAATTCTTTTCTTTGGCTTTTTAACCCAGCAGGACAGGCTGCATTTTATTGTCTGCCACTGTTATTGTCTTTAATTGTTGAATTTGTTTGGTTTACTCATATGTTACAGTATGTGTAGAGCACTTTGGTGTACTCTGGTGTTTTAAAGTGCGATATGAATAAAGTGAGTTGATAAGTTCCAAATCAAACCAATATTCTTGTACATGGTAGACTACCACCACGTATAATATGAAGAGCGTTTACTCTGTACTTTTTGAGAAAGACGGTCAAAAATTACCCATCACATAATGAAAACATAATACATACAGAGTTTGCAATAAAAAATTTTTTAAAAATGGACAAAATAATGTTGATATTTCCTCTAATGCCTCGGTAAAGAAATTCACATTTATCTCCCCGATAAACATTCAGATTTTCCCTCTAACAAACCACAACGACATGAGGTGCGTGGATCAACACTGCCCTCTGCTGGTTAAGTGGGGAAATAAGTACTCAGTGCTCGACTGTCGAGTCGCAATTAACAATTCAGGTCCACAACAGTAACAACTTTTATAGCTGCGCATGAAACCCTGAAACGGCAGGAAATCACTCGGTGTCATTAAACATGGTGAAATAACAGCAGGGACTGATACACATATTACTGTCTACAAGGTTTAACAAGGCAAATGATACTCACGTTTCTTCGTTAACGAATAGCGGAGTGCCAACACAAAGCACACTTTCAAAAACACATCAAATCATATCAGGTAACAAAAACAGGTAACTTTCGAGTCTTGATCTGCCTCTGTAAACGCTTGGGAAACGTTTCTAAGCATGGCCACAGGGTACAAGCGGTCTAATTTTATCAAGTGGTGCTGTCGTCACATCCTCAAGCGGGGGGCGGGAGTGGGGGGGTTACTTGCCCCCGTCACTTCTGGTCAATCAATTAGGTTATTAATATGCTATATCAGCCTCTGGAGATACCTGGAAGATAACAAAATGTGAAAGAACTCCCTGGCTCTGAAGCATCTCTGGTGATCTCCTGACCCAGTTTCACCTCAGTCAATCCTCATTAGTGGAGACATTTCATAGGTAGATGTACATTTGGCTTTGTATTAATTATCTCTCAAGGTTTCCTGCCATTCATACTTATTTTCGATTTGATTGAATTTGCCTACAAACTTTTTAGCTGCATATTAATTTGCAAAGATCATAATAAGGCCACCAAATGCGTCTCTTGCTCATTGTGTCGTTTGATCAGGAAGTATATATTTTTCAGCCCCTTCAGCTTGTTTATCACCTGTTTTGACATCAGTCAAACCTCTTTCAACAGGCTGGGCATTGCCATCGATAACTGTGACCCGCATTGAGCCTGAAAATTGCCGCCAAATCTCTTCTTCTCTGCAGAAGCTGAACGGCTCGCAGATCTGGTGATCTTGCAGTGCGCTGCCATGATCAATAAAAAAGTTCTACCACATTGCTACACAAGCTGTGTATAAACACTGCTTGCCTGTTGATTGGCTGTCCAGTGACAAAACCAGAACACGCCAGGCAGAAACAGCCACATCATCGTGTAATTTAGTGGTATGACGTGGGACTTCTTTCAAATTGCAGGTGGTTTCCTTGGGTCAGTTGCAGGGTCATTGGACATGGGGCAAAGTGCTGCAACAACCCTTTCACAGTACTAAAATGACCCACCTACACCGGGGACAGTGCAGGATTTTTCTTGAGTGTGAAAGAGGCTTTAATAACACCATAAATAACCTATCACTTAATTGCCTATAATAGGCTTTTATACAGTATCACAGAAGCTTGTGGTAGCTTCATAGTTCATGGTTCATTTATTAAGCCAAACTTTATTTCCTTTATTTATAGAACAAAGAGGATCTTAGCATGTATAATAAATATTAGTTCTACAGGTTTGTAGATCCAATTCTTCATACCCATCCCTGGCCCGTCCACCCTGAACTACCATGCACCTAGTCCACTCACTGTCAACACAGACATGTAAAAGGCACAAATTATGCACATGAAGATAGTAAACTAGACTTATACTAATAACAGTAATCATTATTAGTAGTGGCACTAACAGATGTGACTCCTCTCTTCCCCTGTTTGCCCTTCTGTTTACATGTGGGAGGTGGGAGGAGCTCAGAGTGGGCCGTGGAGACTAAGCACCAGAGCTGAAAGCTCACCTGGTGCACCTGTGCCCCATGTGCCAGGGTGGTTGTGAAGAGACCTGCCTCCTGCCTGCACTGCAGCTTTTGGTTTGGTTTGGGTCTGATTTGGTTTTTGCTTTGGTTTGGTCTTGATTAATGCCCTCACGACATGGCACCCATACACAGGCACCCACCTACGACACTGATACTTGATTACACACGCCATTGGGAATTTAGTTTACTTTGATGTTTCCTTAAATAAAAATTGATCTATTTCATCCCCATTGTTGCTGTATCCCTGTGGCCTGGTTGTGACAAATGGAAGCCCAGCTGGGAACAGCTCACCCATTAAGATCTCACAGTCCAAGTGCATCCCATGGACCGGGACAGGCATTGATCCCCATTTCTCTTAAGAGGATATTTTTTTTCACCAGTGTCTGTCCTACTAGAAAGAGGCAAAACAGACTTCAGAATGTTTGAGTCACAAGCAGCTGTATCTATCAAAATCCTGACATAAACATCCTGAACACCATCAACAAGCCTTACACAACCTTCTCTGACATAAGGCAGAAATGACTCATCAAAACCACCAACCGCAGCAGCTTGAACTGGTAGCTCCTTCTGCTGCCACTAAAATGATTTTTATGAATTAGTTCCAATTCATCAGCAACATCTGTGGCTTCATTGCCAGTTTCAACTCTATGTTCCACAAGATAAACTGATAATTTCATGTGTGACCGATTAGCCCGCTTTTCCCAGGTTCGAAACCTCTGGCGATATGCTTTAAAAACTAATTCATAAGCCTTTAACACAGTGGATTTTACCAAGTTGTACGTCAGTTGTCTGTCACCCAAAGACGCAAAGGCTTCCTGTGCTCATCCTGTTAGACTTCCACACCACAGTTTGAGTTGCGCACGCCGAGTGCAGAGAGGCTGCCACGATGTATGATTAAGGAAAGCCTGGGTTCCGAAAGAGGAGAGAGAGAGAGAAAAAAGAAAGAGGAAGGACAGATCAAAGGGCAACAAGAAGTCACTCAGGGTTTCTCAAGGAAAGGTTGATACAGTCTCTGAGATGTTTAGCTAATTAGATGTTTAGCTAATTATACTAAATGGGTTACCTCCCTACCAGACTCAGCAACTATGTCACCAGGTGCAATGCCCAACCACATGAACCTCCACCAGAAGGTAAGCAACGTGGAATGTCAGTTAGCTTTATTGAAGAGGTTGCTGTGAGAATGTTCTTTTTGTCCCTTTTTCCTCTCTTTATCTGTACTAATTTTAAGATAACTAGACTATTATTTTTTTTCCTGTCAAACATTTTTTCTTTTTTCACTTAATGGTAATTGTCTGAATCAAAAACAGGCTATAGCCTAGTCTTTTGGGGATGCTGGGCATGTTGAAGCATTGAGTGACTGAGTGTGTGTGTTAATTTCGCAGATTTCTCAAATAATACCTTGAAATCAGATATTTTGTTGCTTACTGAATTTTGGCGTCCAGTTGGTTGGCAGAGCAATTCATGCATGTATGGGCTGCAACTGCAGGGCATATTTGGAGATCCTCTAGAAAAGTAATACGGTCAAAAACAGTAGCTGTCCTCCATGTCCAGAAAATGGACACGTACAGAAAGTACACAAAAACATTCGGTGCCATGTCGACTACTTCTGCAGCCTCTGACTGCTGATTGGTCAGAGGTTGGTTGACAGTCACCGTCTACAATGTGTGCAGTGTCAGATTACAGCTGTTGTAACCTTTGTCTTGCTTTTGGGGAGGGGCAGCCCTGCTTAAACAGACAGATTGTCAAACAGACAAACAGTTGACACATGAACTGATTAGTAAGACTGAAATTTGACACTTATATCACAATCCTGTGATCTATATTCTGACCACTTTGTACTGATGAACCAAGTGACAAGACAACACATCATGACCCCTGTTGGTGACTGCTGCGTCAACAGATATCAACTTTATTAATCCCTTGGGATTAACCTTCCTCATTAGTTGATCACAAAACAACCGAAACAAAACGGTTCACTAGTCCATCCATTATACGTGGGTATAAACGAAAACCATTTTTCTTTCATTACCTGTGGATCAATTGCGTGTGTATCTCTGCTAAAATACTACCAAATTATAAAATAAAATAGGAAAAGCAACTTACCTTAACATATTGTTCAATTCATTTGTGATACATGTGCGAAATGCAAGCAGATGACGTTAATGCACTAAAAATGTCCGTGGTGTCGTAATTGATAGGCGCCACCAGAGGGCAACAGTGTCACAGCTTCTAGGACGGAGTTCCTCAGTCTGGTGGTCTGCAGCCGCCTGCCTGAGGGCAGAGCGTCCGAGTGTGCGTGTGTGTGTGTGTGTGTGTGTGTGTGTGTGTGTGGGGGGGGTGATCCGTCATGATGTAGATGGTCCTCTTTCTGCATCTGCTGGTGTAGATGTCTGTGGAGGTATGCAAGCCAAAATCTGTTGTGTAGCCTTTACCATCCTCAGAACAAACCCAAATAACCTGACATAAATCCATCGACTGGCTTAGCTGTCTGTCTGCATCCTGTCCTGCAGAATCATGAAGCTCGTCATCGTCTTCCTCTTGCTGAGTGCTGTCTGTCATACTTTAAGTCTAACACTGGGTAAGTAGAGCTTACTGTCTTTAATCTGCATTCTAGAAAAATTCAGTCATTCAAATATCCCAGGATGAACAAAATATCACCTTTGGATTTGCTGTGCAGATGAAACTGAAACCAGTGATGAACCTCTAGAGAGAAGAACGGTAACTCAGAATCACCAGATACAGTATAAACGTGTCTTTCAGATCTTTTTGCTGCTATACAGCAGGTTTAGTTGAAGATGAACAAGTCGGACAGTTTTAAGTGTAGACATATTTTCACAACTTTGTTTTCTCTTTTATTTGTCAGAATATTTTACACAGACAGTCTTTAAATCAGATGATCTCCTGAGTCAAAGCCAAGAACACAACACGTTTGAAGCTCAGTTTAGATCAACATTCAGAAACCTACTTTCTGACTTTAAACTGTTTCTGAGTCTGAATGGTTGTTCTGTTGAACACTTCTTTAATGTTTTAGTTAATAACGTTGTCACGACAACAGAGAACAATACAGCTGAAACGAATCTTCTATTTTCATCATTGTCTTCATCAGCAGTAGCAGTTTGATGTCTTCTACAAGTGAGGCAAGGTTCAAAACTTCTCTCCTGTTGTTTCCATGGTGATTTTAAAGCTGAAGATTTGTTTGATTGACAGCTACAAATAAACAGTTGCAGCATCTTCTGTTCTTCATATGATCATTTACTAGCAGATTTAAAAAAAAAAAAAAGAAGAAGAAGAACAACGGCTTGGTCCATTTTAATTTATTAACTCTGTCCCAGTCTGACCAGTCCATTTATCCTCACTGTAACTGTGTGGTACAATGGGGGGTGAAGCCATCCCAGCTGCCTTCAGGCTAGAGTCAGGTTTTTGCCAGCTCATCTCAGGGCTAACATATAGGAGGCTTTTCCACAAGCACGGTACCTATTTAACTCAATGACCCTCCGTGGTTTTCTGGATTTTCTTTCATAAACCTTTACCTCAGAGAGTGAACATGCTGTGACTTTAAGCATATTGTATCGATCCCATTGGTTTTAAGCTCACTTTGAATAAATAGCCATGTTTTGAAATCAATGGTGTTGTTTCCTGTATAGAGACAATGAGCTGGCTAGTTAGCCATCAATGCTAACTCTGCGCTCTACTTTCATTTTGCTTCGCTTGTTAAAGCAACAAGTAAATTCGGCTCATCAACACCTGGCAAACTAAGCTAGTGTTATCACTGGGTAAGAAGTTGGTCTTTAACGTGTTGCAATTTTGTTTGAGCTGTGTTTTTTTTCACAGTGTCACATGCCGTACACCGTGGCTGCTTGCGCAGATCATTATCGATGATCTTTATTTTTTTGTGTTTTACTAGTGCACTGAAAAAAAAGAGTATTTGAGCTGTAGGTGAAGTAAAGTAATGTTTTGAGTTAATTGCAATCATCTTTCTGCTTTATTTATGAGAATCCACTAATCATCCTTTAATCTAGGATTGTACGAAAGTGAAAGTGAGCAAATTAGTTTTTGCGCCCTTTTACGTTTGATGTCATTGTGAATGATGTCATCACGACCGACATTTCTACATCCAGCGTCCTCACGTCTAGTGGATTTTTCAGACGTAGGTTGACCGCCATTTTCTTCTCGAAGAGATTAGCTCTTCAGAAGCTTGAGAAACGGTAAGTATGAGATAAAATTAATGAAATACATTTTGGCTTGATGTTACGCGTGGCATCATATAACTGGATTTACGTGAAATTATTTGTGGTTACTTGATTTATTAGCGGAGAAGAGCCCGTCAAGACACCAAGCTAGCGTCAACACTTTTACACTTGAACTCAGATTTTTGAGGGTTAGCTTGGAATTGTATTTCACCTATGTGCATTCAGTCCACCCTCTTTAAATACATTGAGTATTGAAAGCTTGATATTCTCGCACTATTGTGTAGTGCATCTTTTATCCGCACCGGACACGTGAATGGGAAAAGATAAGTTTTAAGTTATGAGCCATGCTATTTTAACGTTGAATAAACTCCTTAAGCTAGTCTGGGTATTTCCCCTTAGCTTCAGACATCCTGGAAGCACAGTGACACATGGTGGCTGCGTGTAAGCACCGCAGTTTGATTACACCTGCCTGATATGTTGAGCAATGTTAGTTACCCCTAACATAACTGCTGCGGCTGCTGTATTGCAGCTGCTACTATATTAGAAAAGCAATAGAAAGGAAGGGTTCACTTTCCAGCGCTTGGAAGTGAAAGGAATATTGCAAGCATCGATTTAATGTCGTTGAACCCGTGGAATACATACTTGACCAAAAAAATAAGAAATCTTTACAGTATATTTCAATTTTAAAGTCTCTGCAGCAAATTTCAGGCTGTCATAGTATCTTGGATAAGACTGGTAATCTTACTACTGTATAAAAACAACTACAGTCAACTGGCAGGCACATACTGTATATAGATCTTTCTGGTGTTTTCTTTGGAGTAAATGGGCTGCTTTCCAAGCAGGAAAATATTTTAGTTTTGATAAATTTGAAATTTGTAATCCACTTGGTACCTCTAAAAGAGAACATAAAATGTGTGGTTTATATTGGATTCTGGGTAATTTACCAGCTGTAATTCGACCTCCATTTATGTGGCTGCTTTAATCAAAAGTAATGATTCAAAGTGCTATGATATGAGAAAGTGTTGAAACCTATAATGAGTGATGTTGTAATTTTGGAACAGAGGGGGATATATGAGACACTGGGTAGAACAATAAAAGGTACCGTTCAGTGTGTGGCTGCTGACGACCTCGGTGCTCACAGTATTGCTGGATTTGTAGAAAATTTCACTGGGTCATATGTATGTAGGTTTTGTACTGCCGAAAAATCAGAACTTCAAACTACAGAAGTTAGAAGCGGTACTTTTATTTAGAGAACAAAAACATTCATGCAGATCATTTACAAATTGTTAGGCGATAGTTTGTTTAGGACCCAAATGCAGACCACAAAGCAGAGTAAAGGCTTTGGATAATCAATGGCAAACGAAAAAACACTCCAATGGAGATAATCGATAAAGAAGAGGAGTTCAGGCCAGACTCCATGGCTGACTGGCAAAAACCAAAAACGCATCCATGGGACAGAGACCTCAGAGGGAAAAGCAGAAACACAGTCATAGGAGGCAAACAATCTTTGGAGTTTTTAAGTCCAAAGTTCAAAACCCATTACCATAATGCACGCCAAAGCAGGATCTTCTCATAAATCCAAACACCAGGAGAATCCACAACAGTCTGACAACCAGAGGCTGCCAGATTGCGTCCTTAAATAGGCCGGTGATTGCTGATCAGGTGTGGCAGCTCGGTAGAAGAACAAGGGTTGCTGACGCCATCTAGGGGGAGGAAGAGAGTCCAACGCCACCAACAAAAGAAAGCACAGACCTTCTGGCTCCTTACATAAATTCTTTAGGAAAGGGAACTGGCCCACTATAATGGTGTGAAATAAAACTGTGTTTTATCAAAACACCTCTCATATTTTGATGTTAGCACAATGAACAGCACAATGAAGCATCATTGAATGAAGCTATATCTTCTTTCAACTTTAAGTGGTCTGACAAAACTAACAGACCTCGTGTGTCTCATGGGAAATGCACACGAGAATTGGGGGTCTGATCCAATTTCTGCCTCTGTTGATAGGACAAAGAGTTCCTTGCAAGGAACCTGCGTGGCAGATCTTAACAGATCTGAAGGACATAGTTGATCTTGTCCTGTTCATACTGAGGACTGCATTATATGTCTTGACTTTAGGATCTCAGAGCATCTAATTTGATTTCAAGAGGTTTTCCCTGACTGTAAACTCATACCTAAGCACCATTTTGTGGAACATTATCCACAACTGATCAGACAGTTTGGTCCCCTAGTAGGTCTTTGATCGATGCACTTTGAAGCAAAACATAAGTTTTTTTTTTTAAATAAAAGTTCACAAAAGGGTGTGACATACAATGGACTACATTACAAGTGTGGGATGATTTTGATCCATGGTTCACTGCAAGAATTAGCAGAGTTCTGTGAAATTAGTCAAATGGTTATACTGCAAGAGAAGTTAATCTTCATATTAAGAAGCTCAATGGTTTGTATATTGAAAACTACAGATCTTTTGGTCCAAAAACATTATCAGGCAAAGAAGTGGAACTTGAGCCACACCAACTGTGTGATAGATACCCACTGGCAGACTACAGAATTGGAGGAATGCGTCTTGTCACATTGAAAAGATACATCCACGTTTAAAGCTGAAACTGTGATTGACTTTATTACCCATAAAGAAAAGATACATTCATAATAATGTACTGTATTCATATTGCTGGGTTTGAACAACAAGCAGGTCATAACCTTTATAAAATAGATAAAGCTTAAAAGGGCAATGTTTTTCCCCCCTTTTAAATTTTGTTAATCAATTAATTTTGTTAACAAAGAACAATCTATGTCCTGAGGTCTGTGTAGATTCTTATTCATCAAGGTCATAATTATCCGAAGTTAGATCTCTGCATGCAACTGGACTTGTATAAGTTTCCTTGAAGATGTTTTGCATTCACTCCAGAAGGCTTCTTCATCTGATAATCTATGTCCTGCCAACCAAATGTATTTACCGTGCTTGTGTTTGTTCCTCAGACTGCCATGGCTGGTTTAAAGCCTTTAAGACTCAGGGTCATCTTGGGGGAGAACTACACTGACAAACTGACTCTTCCAAATGGTATACCAGACTCAATAGATGAACTTCTCAGCAAGGTAAAGGATGCTTTTAGACTAAAGACTAATGTAAGGTGACAATATACAGATGAAGAGTTTGGCAATGAGTACTTCAATCTCAGTTCAACAACTGAACTGAAAGACTTGGGAACATTCAAGGTGATCCATCTAGGAACAATTCCACCTTTGACCAGTGCTTTTGAGAGAGCACGATCCCAGTCTTTTTGACTCGGATGACAGTGGTTCGTTCACATCCAATGATACACTCATCCTCTCATCCCTGGAGTCTGTGTCATCTCAAACTCAACAGTGCACAGTGGACTTTCCAGTTCCAAGATTTTCATATGATTCTGATTTCCAGCTTGAAAAGGGAAACACTGAGTATCAGGTAACCCACAAAATGTTGGCTGTCACCTCCCAAAAGAAGTCCAACATCTTGAATAGCTTAGCAGAAGACATTTACAAATACAAAGCTTACCCAGAAGATGCACATTTTTGTGCAGTTACAGAGGCCTGATTCAAAATGCATCCTTGTTTGAAAGAACCTGGCTCCATCAATGGCTGCTATGGTTGGAAGCAGAGACTGAAATATAAAATGGGTAACTACAGAACTCAGCTCAAAGTGCAAGGCTGTGCAGAATTTACAGACAACTCTGCAAATTCTTTCAAATCTAAAGCAACTACAGATGCTTTCCCTGCCAAAAAAGTAAAAAAAAAAAAAAAAAAAAAAGCCAAAATGAGCTGAAGGTTACTTTTATCCATCCTTCCCTGTTGGAGACATTCAAGAAATAAACTTCTCAAAGAGATCCAAAAGAGGAACAATGAAGGTGTCATTGCAGACAAAATGGATCACACATTTGCCTACGGACAACAGGGACCAAGGGTTAAGAATTTTATGGAGAGATGGCTTGCACTTTTCCGAGAGAAGGAGGTTTTGGTAGTTGTGGAGAAGACTGTTAAAAGTGTGTGTGTGTGTGTGTGTGTGTGTGTGTGTGTGTGTGTGTGTGTGTGTGTGTGCACCAGCTGAGAGACCTGTTGTTTCTTTTAATGCAGGATAGTGTATCCACTATATTTTTTATGTTTCAGATCAGTGCAGAGCTCCAGAGGCTTGTGGCTCTACCTCTTGAGCAGAAATTTTTGGCTCAGCTCTATAAATACTCAGATCAGTTCAGATAATACACATTATCTGGGCCAAAGGAGGAGCAACACATACAAAAACAGCAAACATCATGCAAAATTTAGACCAGGTGTATATTTCACCAATGTGTAATGATTAATGTGACAAATATATAATTTTTAATTGGCACCAATGTCATGAACAACACTCTAAAGAGTTTCTGATTGCAAATCTGACATTTGTTATATACAAATTTAACTAAAGCTAACCCAGAAGACAGCTGTATTGACAGCTGTAAGAGCCATATCCTACAGATTTCTAATTGTCCACTAGGTGGAACTCTAATGTAATTGGGGCTCATGACAATATAGGTGGGGACAACTGTTCAGGTGACATAAATTGCCCGACAGAGGAGTGCACACAGGTTTTTGACCGTTTGGTTGTACATCACTCTGTTTACTGCGTTCGCATTATACCGAGTTGGGATGTATGGATTTATATGGACTGTGCACATAGGGCTGTTGTGGTGAACTGCAATAAATGCAAAGACCAGGATTTGAGTCTGTTTACTTCTATGCAATGAAGTCGGTGAAAGTAAGCACGTCAGCTGGGTGCTCATCTTGCAACCATCTCAGGGGCTTAAAGTATTAGGCGTAGCCTCTAGTTTATGTCTCCTCATACCCGTTGGTGGTTGTTATCAAAGAAAAGTAATGAACAAAAAGAAAAATTTGAAGAAATGTGGAAAACAAGCCATCAAAACTGACATAAAGAACTAAAAGTTCAAAGTTCACAGTTGCACGAATGGATCCAATATCCTGTGTGCATCGGATATAGCTTGTGCATGCGTACATGCTTGTAAACTTCTTATACATACATACAAGTTTCTTCCCTCATTTTATTACCCTTTCAACCTAGCTCATAATAAAGGTGAAAAAAAAGAAAACCTGATGCATCAAATTCATTTTTAAAATATCCTAAAAAAGCATCCCAAGACTTATGGATCCTTTGCATACTGAACTGTGAATGTTTCATGTGAATTTTTAATCTGACAGATTTTAGTTCCATTGGTCTCACAACGTTTGCATTCCACAAAATATTGATATCAGCTGATATAAATGTCAGTGGCTATACAGCAGGGAGAATGAATGTGAATGAATGATAGTGACTCTCTCTCTCTCTCAAAGTGCTACTGCACATAAAATGAACAATGATTTGTACTTTTAAAAAAGTGAGGTTTTAGGCCACATTTGTTGGAAGGTGTATGAGTAACACAGTCCTGTGCGTCAGGACACCTTCAAAGCGCTGCCGAGGTAACGTTGAGCAAGATCCAACACTTCTAACTGCTGAAATCGGGCCCTGTAATGAGCTGGCAAATAGCTGCCTTCGCCTGTGTGAAGCTGGGATAGGCTTCAACACCCCCTTTGGTCTTGCAAGGGGAATAGTAGCCAATAATTCAAATTAATGTGAGCCACTTTAAAGGATTCACAGATATCACGCCTGACTGAAAAGCATGCTAATGTTTTACTGTGTGAAAATGCAGATAAGCGAGGGCTACCCCCCCAAGAGTCTTTTTATAGAACATCTGCAGCTGCCAGCGTGCGTCTACCATAGTTTGACCCTTCATGAGCCTTTAAAGGCCAATACTGATATTTTTAGAATGAAGTCGGTGGGCATTATAGTGTCTTCAATATCTCTGTGTTACACTTGAATCTGTGGACACCTTTTCTGAGGTTGCTTTTGATTTTAACAAATATAGACCTGGACAAAATGTTTGGTCTGCCTCTCATGTTTCTGTACAGTGATTGGCTGGTCTCCATTGAGGAACCAGACACCCCCCCCCCCCCCCCCCACACACACACACACACACATACTCACACACCCACACACACAGACTCCTTTTGCCTCCTCCTTCAGCCAACTCAAGCCCTGATAGTGAGTCCCAGTATTAGCTCGTGAGTCATGGCTGATAAAGGTGGCTCGGTGATGAGGAGAAAAGAGAAGAAGGAGAATGAGTCAGCTGAGCTGACAAAGGAGGCCAAAAATGGGGAAAAGAAGGATCACGCAGAGGCCTCTTCAGCTGAGGCGGGAGCCTCCAATGATGCTGGTCAGAATGGTCAGAATGGAGATTTTCAAGTTGAGCCAATGGAACTACCTCCATTTGAAATCATCACAGGGTACGTCCTTTTCATCTGCTTTCTGGGAAAGAGTGAGGAAGAGATTTGTTTTGATTGATCTCTAACATTGACGAATTCTTGAGTTTAGTTACTTCTAAAAGCCTTCAGAAGCACAGAGTTGGCACTCGGCTAACATATGCTAATATACTTTATGTATACGAATATGATTGACTTCAGCAAAGGGAATGAACACATAGTGGTTAATTTACTCTGCATCACAAATGTTTAGGCAGCAATCACCAACCCCTACTGCTGACTCAAAGGGGGGTTGGTGGTGGGAGTAGCTGTCCAGAACAGAAGGAGCTAGGTCACCCACTGGTTCCTTGTGCAATAACATAAGAAAAAGAAAAAAGAAAATAAATTAAAAAAAAAAAAAATCATAGCACTGATGGTCCTGCCGATATTCAAAACAAAGGATAAAGCATTTCAAATGCTTTATGTTGAATTGTCCAGTTCTAAAGGATTGATAATAATAATAATAATAATAATAATAATAATAATAATAATANNNCATCATCATCATCATCATCATCATCATCATCATCATCATCATCATCATCATCATTGTAATCAAAACAATCAGAATCCTAATAGATTCAGAATTTGGCTCAACCCCTTAGATGCACTGAAAGCATTGTGAACTGTGGCGGCAGAAAACTAGAAGTTGCGACCTAACTGTTCTATTTAAAAAGAAGACAGAATAAAAGTCTGGGCTCTTCATCCCATAATGGTGAAGGATGGCCTTTTTTCTGAGTAACAATACTAATTATTCTTCATTGTTTCCTTCTTTGACATTTAAAAAAAAAAAAAAAACATCTTACATTGTCAAGAGAGGTATTTCTTCCTTTCATTTCTTTGTTTTTCTCACAGGAACCGGATAGACCCTTTGGTCTTTCAGTTTCAGTTCAAGAACGTAGAATACTCCTCAGGACGGAACAAGACCTTTCTTTGCTACCTGGTGGATACAGGGAAAGCCAATGAGGGGCTACAGAGGGGATATTTAGAGGATGAGCATACCGGTTCTCATGCTGAGGAGGCCTTCTTCACACAGTGTCTGCCGCATTATGACGCTGCCCTCAAGTACACGGTGACGTGGTACATACCTCCTTTACATCCCTTTCATGTTAAAATTAGGAATTCAATGTGGGTTACTTACACGCGGGTCCATCGCTTAAACTCAGCATTTGGTGACATTCCCATTGCGAGCAGACCTAGGTTTTCCTGCAGCAGACCAGGAGGTGCGTGGTGTTTTTTTTTTAAGAAACCCTCTCACCTGGAAATCTCCCCAATGGGGCATCTTAAAAAGGGGGGAAAATGCAATGCCAATGAAAAAAATCAATATGACAACAACAAAAAAAAAAAAAAGCTGATTTTTGTCTGCTCATATTGTCCTCAAATGCTGATTGTAAGGGGGTTTAAACATGTTTTTTTTGGCCAGTTTGAAAGGGGCTAAGCAAACTAACTAAACAGTCATACCTGCAGCATAGTGACACAAACCTCACATAGCTGGACCAGTCCACCCTAATGTTTCAGGACCAATATGCAAGGTATTAGGCTACTTTTCTTCATTTAACATTATGAAATGTAAACATGGATGCGGGTCCCCCTGTGTGGTTGCAAATTATTCCTATCAATTTAGTCCAAACAGGACTAAAAAAAAGCACACTAAATTTATTATTTAGTTATATTTGATATAAATTTCTGACGCCGTTACAACACGTCTGGAGCAAAAGGCAAAGTCATTTATGGGCTGAGAGTAGAGTTTATTATTTGTTGAAAATTGCACGAAAAAGGACAAAAAACAGGAGATCAGGCTCATAAGTAAATGTTGAAAAGTTGATTGAAGCAATGCAGTTAACAGTCTGCTGGTTAATTTTCACACTTATGGACAAAATCAGCTTCCTCAGTCTCTCTTGGCTGCTCGCCGGCCTCTTCCTCCTTTTTCCTAAGCCTGACAATTAGTTTTATTCATAGTTTTATACTCCTATCTACAGACTAAGATGTGCAACTGCATCAAATATTAATAATAGGCCACAAGATCATTGAAAAGGACTAAAGAAAATAAATAAATGAGGTTCCGCAACACTATGCAAGATAAGCATTATCTTTCATGAATGAAGTTGAAATTATTGCTACTAACTGGCCAATTTTAGAAACACAATCTAACCTGAAATACTAAATTAATTTTTTTCCTCTATTATTGTAATTCTGACAGGGATTCCAAACCTCCAGTCTAAGTTACGGGTTCATCGCAACAGCTCCTTGACAAGCACAAGACCTGCTCTGCCTAATGCGGAGACCAGCTAGCTTTTCCACATTCAGACAAACCACCCTGCATTAAAAGACAAGCCCTTGAAATTCTTTGTAAGAAATAAATGTGATCATGGCCCTGGAACAGGT
>BJFM01002716.1:8934-20359 GCA_016586285.1 Arothron firmamentum
CACACACACACACACACACACACACACACACACACACACACACACACACACACACCCCTGGTGGGAGGGCCGTCCAGGACGCTGATGCTGCGGCGAGCGCTGGGCTGCTGACGTACCTTCAGGTCTTCGTGTTTGGGCATGATGGTGATCTTGTTGCCGTCCACGCTTAGGATCTTCCCCTGCAGGTTGATCAGCTCTCCCTCACACACCTCCACGTTGTCTCCAGCCTGCAGGTTGTGTTCTCGCTCCTTCCCTGCAGACACAGGAGGCCTTGGTCAGCGGCGGCAGCGCCCCCTGCTGGAGCCCACAGCTACGTCTGAACTGCTTCTGCCCTCCCGGTGACCTCGAGGGGTCTGAAAGTCACCTGATTCGGTGACCACCTCCAGGTCCAGTCCTTCCGGCTGATCTTCAAACTTCTCCAGTTCTGACAGGGTGGGCTTTACTCCATCTGTGATCTGCCAGGAGAAAACACCAGTAACCAGCAGAAGCGGGGCGAGGAGCATCTCAGCACGCCGCCACGCCACTTCCCACGCTCACCACGGCTGACATGGCGAAGCTCTTGAACAGGAAACCTTTGCGGCTGTAGCGGTTTCCCTCAAAGATCATGAAGTCCCCGTCATGGCTCACCTCCCCGCCCAGAGACCTGCCAACGGAGGCCACCAATCAGTGGCGTCGGGGAGATCACATGATGGGCGGCGCTGGGGGGCGTACCTGATCTTCTCTGCGTCAAACAGCCTCTGACCGGGCCTCTTGAACTTCTTCCTCTTGGCGAACCAGTCTTTCTACGAGCAGACAGAGGCGTCAGCCACCCGTGAGCGAGCGCTCCAGCCTCGGCGCTGCCGCGCACGCGCGTCCTACCAGGCTCATCTTGGCCTTGATCCGGTCCAGGTCGATCCGTGGGATCATCTTCAGGGAGATGGTGTTCTGACTGGGCTCCACGTAGTCCACCTGGACAGAGCAGACGTCAGGCACCCACAGGAGGCTCCGCCCACCTGAGGCGGTGCTCCGGCTACCTGAGCGATGTCGTCCTTGTACAGGCCTCTCTTGAGCCGGACCCAGGACTTGGGCTTCAGGTTGGTGACCTCTTTGACCACCTTCAGGACGTCGGTCATCTCCTTGATGGGGACCATCTGCTGGTTCCACAGACCCATCCTCAGGTTCCCGATGCCCTCGATGGCCGACTTCACGTGCGTCTGCTTGTACGCCTCCACGTAGATGTAACCTTTGACGTGATCGGGGGCCACCACCGACTTGATCTGCAGCGGCTGAGGAGGGAGGAGCAGTGGGAGGAGTCAGGACTGAGCAGCCAATCAGAGCAGGACGCAGAAACGCCACGGTTACACTGATCTCTATTCATCTGTTAGTCAAGAAGACTTAAACAAACACGTGAATAACCCACACACATATAAGATAATGAATAAACAGGTTTCTTACTGTATCGGTGAACTGGTAGGCGATGAACTTCCTCATTAGCGCGATGGCCGTCGCCCTCTCCTCCCCGATCTGAGCAAACAGAGGCCTTCAGTGTGTGCATGTGTGTGCGTGCGTGTGTGTGCGTGTGTGTGTGTGTGAGTGAGAGGCAGGGCACACACCTTACATTTGACCGTCCACAGGTTTGGATCTCTGCAGACGACAAACACAAGCGTTAGCATTCAGGCCAGCGTGAGCGGCTCGTCTGATTGGTGGACGGGGCTTGGTCACATACTTGACTCCAGGAAGCAGCTGCTGCTGGGTGATGTCATCAGACAGCTCCTCAGACCCTCCAGAGTAGCTGCAGAGCACAGAAGAAGCGTCCTGGTCGGTCTGACATCAGGTTTAACTGGTAGAGCTGAGGTTATGGAGAGGTGGAGGTTTGATAAAAACACTCACTGCTCGCCGCCAGACGACTTGGCGTATTTCCTCATGTAGTATTCACCCAGGGCCTCCTCCCTGGAGTCTCTGTAAACACACACAGACGTTCAGAACTTTTCTGTGCAGAAAGCTGGGTTTTTCCGCCTGCGTCTCACAGACAAACAGGAAATGATGTCGTTGGTGCGGTATCTGCTCTCCAGGTTGAGCACGACAGAAGATGCTGGGTCAAGCGTGTTGTCGTTGCTGTGGCAACAAGAGTTTGTTTACCTCCAGAGGTTCTGCAGCCGCCTGGATCCAGAGTGGTCTTCATCCAGAGCCATGTGGTCGATGTTGGACACTGACAGGAACAGGAAGTGAGGAAATCAGACCTGAGATCCGGGTGTGAAACTTACAAATGAAGAAGAGGAAGAAGAGACTCACCTTCAGCCTCTTCTGCTCAGAACGACCGGCGACGGAGAGATAACGGAGAGAGGAGAGAGGTGAAAATGGAAGGATGAGGGTGACGAGCACACAGGAACATGGAGCAGCAGCAGAGCATGATGGGAGAAAAACAAGCACAGATTAATGGGCATTAACGATGGGCCGAGCCAGCAGAAGCAGAACCGCCAGACGCCTTCAAACCGGACCGAACCGGTTCTGATTCTGCAGATGAATCATGACAAACTGCAACCACATGAGCACAGAGGTGTGAATGGAGACGGCCTTCCAGAGTCCTGACATCCGCTCCTTTACACATCAAAGCCGAGAACTTTTACTCTCTTTGATTCTCTTTAATTGACGTCTTTTCCTTAAATTAAAAATTAATTGAATTAACTGTTTGATTGTTGCAAATGCGTCCAATTGGCCTGACGTCCTGCTACGCTAACGCTCGTGAGGACAACACTGACCTTTTCATTTAAACAAGTACTATCTTTTTGTGAGATGGTTAATGGCGTTAGGGGAAGCTGGCGGCGGGTGCCTGGACAGCATCTCAGCGTTTCTGGGCCGCGCTGAGGCGTGAAGAGGTGACAAAGTTTGTGATTTATGAGATTGGACCACACATGTAGGACGGCGACGCTGAGCAGGCGTCAGACACGTGATGACAACATGAACGTCAGGAGAATTACCGTTAACTGAAGAGGACAGACATGACGGAGAGAAAGAGCCACAGAGAGAGAGGTCAGAGGGAAAACAAGCAGAATCCAAAGGTAGTCTGAAGTTTCCAACAGTCGGGACGTCAGAAACGTTGAGCAGCTAAAAACATCCTCGATCATCGTTCTTTACTTCAGAATAAACCAGTACAAACGTCATGCTGCCGTCTGCCAGCACAAATGGATGCATCAACTTAAAGGGTGAATTAATTCAATCAAAATAGCATCGCTAGTTAGGGAAGCAGGTTGGTTAGTGCAGACTAGAAGCTATAAAACTGGGATCCAAACTAAAACACAACAACTGGAAAACACCTGGATGAGTTCAGCCCCGCCTCACCTTTCTCCAGGATGTCTTCGGCACCTTCCTCCCACTGATCCTCCTCATCTTCATACTCATCATCGACGTCTGTAAAGCAAATGAATGAATAACCAGAATGCAGCTGATCTGAACCCACGTTTGTGTAAAACCTGAATAATTTAGGGCTCCTTACCGGCCTCATCCAGGATGAAGCCCCCGTGTCTCGGCTTCTTCCTTGGACGATCGTCATCCTCCTCCTCCTCCTCTTCGTCATACTCCTCTTCATCCTCCAGGTCTTCCCCCTCTTCATCGGCTACCTTGTCACTGCCCACAGGACTAGCAGCCTCCTCCTGGAAAACAGTTAAAACTCAGCATTTTTACCCACTGTGCACATTAAATTGTTCATTTCAAGAGTGTATCTTTCACAAATTCCTGCTGAGCAACCTAATACTAAAAACTAATACTTCACAATTTTAATGTAATACTATATCATAAGGTTAAAATGTAAAGTAATTAATTCAATCAGCAGAAAATGATGGAAATATTAAAGTCAAACTGTATTGCAGTAACAGTACTATTTGCGTGCTGGTGTTCCTCCTCTGAGTCTGTTAATCTCACAGTAGATCAGATTTGTTAGAGGCCGATCTGAACACTTTAATCTGCTTGTTTACGGTAGCTAGCTCAGTTAGCATCCTCAGATGAGCAGCTAGCTTACCTCATTTTCCTCCACCTCCTCGGCCTCCCCATCGCTGCTGCGCTCGCTCTGGTTGTCGGAAAAGTCACTGTCCTCGCTGTCTGACATGTTTCAGCTCCGGGTCGACTGCAACAGAACCGCCTGCGTTATTTTCATTCAAACCAGGTGGACACACGAACATTTGGCTAACAGGTCTACGAAAATACAGGCCATAACAATGACGGCGCCTTGCGTAGCATTCCCACGGGTTTTTCGGCTAAAGTATCGCCTCAGACATCTAACATTAAAGTTCAGCTTTTTTTCTACCCACCGGTGCTAACTCCCGCCTGGACTTTATGTCGCCTTAAACGAACAGAAGTTATAAAATATGACCACGACTCGTTTTCGCCTTCCCGGTCAACGGCGAGATCTCTATAATCCCGCGAGATTTGGGCAACGGCAGGATCACAAATTGAAGTAAGACGTCTCACTTCGCAACGATATAAAAAACTAAAAGATCCTTATCATTGCTTGGGGGAGGCTCTCCGAGTTCTTTATTTCAGTTTCCGGAGTGATACCTCTTATTTTCTCTACTATCTCGGCTCGAGGAGAGTCGCAGCGTGACGCTGCGGGGTGCAGAGCTCCGGAAGGCGTCCACATTCCGCCTCCTGGTCCGGATTTCCACCTGCGTCCGGAGATGAACAGCGTCGGCGAAGCGTGCACCGACCTGAAGCGGGAGTACGACCAGTGTTTCAACCGCTGGTTCGCCGAGAAGTTCCTGAAGGGGGACCGCAGCGGCGACCCGTGCACCGAGAGCTTCCGGAAGTACCAGCAGTGCGTGCAGAAGGCCATCCGGGAGAAGGACATCCCGGTGGACGGCCTGGACTTCATGGCTGCAGACAAGGACAAGCCCCACAGCTGAGGACGCCCGTGGTCGACGCTCGTGTCCATCCAGATGTTGACCGCGGAGTGTGTCCGCGAGGCCTGGCGCGCACGTGACCCGCAGACCCGGAACCGCTGGGTTTCTGATCGAATCCTGGTGGATCGATGCCCGAACCGAACCAGCTGTGTGGTGATCAAAAACGAGCAGAATGTGACTGTAGCATCGCCAATATGAAGGTAAAGAGACTTTGGGACGGCGCTGCTGCTTGGAGGACATTTTGGACGTTTTTCTTTCTAAACTAACTTGTGTCGGATTAATCAGTCGAGTTTTAACCGTTTTTGCTGCCTTGTGTTTTGTGTTTTCCATTAGAACTCTTAGATTGACACCAGATTCTTTAGTGTTAAATTGCAAATGTGACAAATTTAGTTTCCCTGTAACATTTGTCACATTTTTTTAGTCTTTAATTCTCCTGTTAAACGTCAAGATGGAAGTAAATCATCTAAACTTTTACAGAGGCTGAGTCATCTCATTTTAAACTTCAACACCTCCTGAAAGTGTCAGAATATTGATCGTTTCTTCTTTATTTGGATTCATAAATAACTTATAAGCACGTGTGTGAAGCCGTTTGGGTGGTTCACAGCTGGTTTCCACCACCGATGGGACTGTCCTCATCAGAAAATACCCCCCGTCTTTAAAAAGGTCGCTGGTGTCACAGCAAACGGAGTCTGGAGCTGCTCCTGGTCGCTCACCAGCTTCATGCTAGTTCCCCAACAAGCATGAAGACAGATGAGTTAGCGGCAATAATCATGACTCATAAATGATGCTAAGTAAAGCTGCAAACATTACACTATTAGAAATGAATGTTTTGGCTCTCGGTGCTGTTGGTTCCTGTTTAAAGAACAGGAACCAACAGGAAACGCTGGCCAGTTGGGGAACTATGGACCAATCAGGCGTGAGTCTGATCTGAAGGTCCATAAAGGCTCATCTGGCATTTCAAAATCCTTTTGTCTTCTTGAAAAAGTCCTCTCTTTGTTGTGACACATGGCGTCCAGCTGCCCGTTCCTCTGAAGACCATCAGGAACCTTTAGCTAGCGTGATGATTTCTGGGCAGGAAATGTTGCTTAATGGGATAAACAGAAGAGGAAAGCATGTTTGCCAGACTGGTGATACATGAAGATCTTCGGAGCTGCCGTTGGAAGTGATGGCACGCGTGATGGGGGGGCCACGTCTTCAGCCACCCGCTGGGGAGTTTGGTTGGCAGTTCTCGGCGTTTATGGCCTGCAGAACCTGCAGAAGGTCCATCAGGAACTCCACGGTGGCGTTCTCCATGTAGACTTCACACACAGGACAGTCCCGCCGAGACTGTGGACAGATGGAGAAGCGCCGCCTCAGAAACAGCACGGCATCGTGGGAGTCGTAGGACACCAGGCGTGGCCTGGTGTGTCTGATTGAGGCGTCAGAGCGATTGTTCTGGGAAACAATCGGGTCGTTTGTGTTGGAATCACCTGCTTTAGCCTCTGGGCGAGGCCTTCCAGCTTCCTGGTCAGCCTGATGGGAATCTTCTCCCACTCGTTCACCAGAACCTTCGCTTCTTTAGCAAAGCACGTCATGGTGGATTTGGGACATTTCTGCAGGACAGAGGGGCGGAGTCAGGCCATGAACACACCAACGACCGCGTCGCCATCCCTGAACGAGGAGAAGCTGCCTCACCTGCCAGTTTCCTCTAGGGATAAGCAAGTGCGCTACCTGGTACCTGTTTGGTCTAAACCTGCAGCCCATCATCTGGAACCATCAGGAACGGTCTCTCCCACCAGAGGGGCTCCATGAGCACCGCAGAGGCTAACGCTGAGGCTAACGGGGGCCTATGCTAGCAGCTTTTATTGGCGAGTGTGGTAGAAGAAGTCAAAGGCTGCAGAAATTTGATGCCACGGCCCCCGAATGTGGACTATTAACAGCCGCCGCCGGCCTCGGCTCAGCTACGTCTGCAGCTACGTCAGGTTCTCAGCCAAGGACAAAACAAGTAATCAACAAAGACAGGCTAGCGTTTGTAGCATAGAAAGATTTACACATTAAACAGGAAGTGTGTGTGTGAGTGTTCGTACTCTGTAGTCGGTGAGGTTGGGCGTGTACAGCCTGGTGTCCAAATCTGCCTGCAAACAAAAACAATCAGTCTGCTAAGCTCTGAAAAGATAAAACCCAGACTGACAGATAAAAGAAGCAAAACAAGTCCTGTAAACAGAATAAAATCCCCTCAGAGATTCATCACGACATTCTTGATGCATGACGAGGAGCAGACTGGCTCCTGCCCAGTGCTCAGAATCAGGGATGAAGAAGTGGAAAATGGAGGGATGGCTGTGTCAAATTTACAGAAAAGTGGAAGAAAGAGAAGAGCAGTCGGGGTTTGCGCGTTGCCATCTCCTGCCTGCAGAGGCCGCTGTTGCAACGCCAGGAAAATGTGTTTCAACAGGTTTCAATCACGTCTGCGTCTGTTGACGGCTAACAGCCTGAGCAGCTACCGAGAGTCACCTGATCAGGATGGAGGCCAAGGTCAGGCACGTGGCGGACCCTGCTGAGGGACGCGAGGGGCCCTACCTGCTGGGACGCGTTTGTGATGAGCGTGCGGACGCTGGTGATGATGTCGAGGGAGCAGGGCGTCATGGCCTCCGGCTGCAGCATCACGCTGAGCAGGAAGACCACACACAGCGTTAGTCCGCCCCTCCGCATGGCCCCGGAGCCACGCACACCACCTGAGCTCAGAACCAGGTCCCGGACACGGGCGGCGTCCAGGGTCGGCCGTCTCATTGGCTCCTGGCAGAAGCAGCTGGACGTGGCTGCAGGATCAGCAGATGTTCTAGATCCTCCGGAATCCAGAGATAAGACAGACTTCCAAGGAAAAGAGCATGCTGGGCAGATTCCTGAGGCTCAGCGCAGCGCTTCCATCCGGGCTTTATCACCCTCCTCCAGCAGCTCTCAGCCTTCTGCCCTCCTCCCCTTCTTCTTCCACTATAAATGCTCAGCCCTCCTCCTCCTCCTCCTCCTCCGCCTCCTCTCTTAAATCCTCAGCTGCTACGTCATCACCGTGCAGCTCCAGATGTTCTTGGAGCTGCTGGGGAAACCAGCCTGTGAACCCCAGGAGGAGGAATCCAAGCAGAGCTCCTGCTGACGGGAACCACAGAAGAAGAAGGACGCCAACCACCACAGAGGCACCGTTGCCAGAAGTCTCCACCTTTTTATGTTGCTGTTTCTTGCTTGTTCACACTCAGCGAAAGAAGAGGCCCAGACAAGCTCCTGCAGATGCAGCACAGATGTTGAACTGCTGGTCTACAGCTGCTGAGGTCAGCATGGGTGTTACTGGGAGCCCTGAGGCTCAGACTACCAACAGTTCCTGGAGGAGAATCTGGAGGAGAACCTGGAGGAGAACCTGGAGGGGAACCTGGAGGAGAACCTGGAGGGGAACCTGGAGGAGAACCTGGAGGGGAACCTGGAGGAGAACCTGGAGGAGAACCTGGAGGGGAACCTGGAGGAGAACCTGGAGGGGAACCTGGAGGAGAACCTGGAGGAGCTGTATCAAAAATGCAGCAACACCATAGACTCATTTTTTTCCAGGTTTATTTTTCCATCATTTATCAAATTGTCGCCATCTCAAACACATAACACATAAAGCCCCTCCTGACATCCGTTCAGTTTTACGGAGAAGGAAATTCACCAGATCAAAGGAGCGAAAGTCCAGATTAACTGCAGTCCTGTTAGCAAAAAGCGTCTCAGGTTTTTTCAGATAGAAAAAATAAAGATGAAAGACCAAAACTTTTATCCCAAAAGTTCAGATTTTTCCATATTGTTAATTTGCTTCTTCCTCATATTTTAATTTGAAACATTTGGAGTCATTAGTTTCTGTGGAACTATTAAACAGGCCAAATAAAGGAAGGGTTAGTCTGAAGAATGCAGATGGCCCCAGACATGTCTGACACACACACACACACACACACACACACACACACACACACACACACACACACACACACACACACACACACACACACACACACAGAACATGACACACGCTGCAACTGTGCAAAATATCAACACTACTTTTTGGTTGCTAAGTGCCAAAATAATACCAAAAAAATATAAATAAACAATAAAATAAAGTTGAATAAAAAAGATTAAAAGTTGATTAATGATCTTAACAAATGTTTTTTTTTTTAACAGAGTATTAAAAAAAGAATAAACAAACAGAAGCAGTCGTGCTGTAGCCGCCGCGATGCTAATGCTAATATCTCCACGCTAACAGACAAATCCGCCCACGAGGGGGCGGAGCCACGACGGCGACGGGGAATTTAAAAAGGCGGTGAAGAAGAACCTTCATCCCGCTTCTCTGAGTCTGGCTCCGACTGGAAACCCCCCAGCAGCAGCTCCTGGTCCCAGTCTGGACCGTCTCCTGGTCCACCGTCCCCTGGCGCTCCGTCCTGCAGGGACAAAGCACCACCCCCACACGTGTCCTCAGTTGTGAGGACACGAGGACGGAAGGTGCGAGAGGCCGTTGATGCTGACCCGCCTCAGCGTCTGGCCCGGTCCGGCTCCTCCCGCCGGAGCTCCGCCCTGCAGCGTCTGCGTCAAGCTAACTTGGGCGGTGCTGAAGGACTTGATCCGACCGCTGCCTCCGATCTGCAGGTTGACGGTGGTGGCGTAGCTGCTCCGCTGCTTCCTCTGTTTGCCGGGAGACGATTGGCCAGAAGACGGCGGGGGCGGCGAGGGGGGAGGGGCCGAGGGCGGAGCCGCCATTGTGACGTCGATCTGGAGCTGCGGTTGAGGATGGAGGGAGAAAAGAGGAGGAGAGTCGCTCTGTGGGCGGAGCGACCGGCCAACGTAGGCGCAGATCAGCTGACTGCGGCAGGTCCCGTCTTCCGGGTCCGGGTCTCCCCAGTCCACCGGGCCTTGTGAGGGAGCGGGAGGGGCGGCGGGGCGTCGCCAGGAGGTGGCGAGGAGGCCACCAGGGTGGAGGGCTCCACCAGGGTGGAGGGCTCCACCGCGCTGGTCCAAAAGCTCCTGCGGGTCCGGAAGGTGGTTCCCGCTCCTCTCTGCTGAGGACGGCGGTCCGGCGGGGGCGCTCGGGCCCGACGGCGAGCTGCTCCGGACGGACCATCCGTTCCTCGGACAGCTGGAGCTGCTGCCCCCGTCCCCCCAGGAATGGGTCAGCCCGGCGGGGCTGGGGGCTGCCCGGCTTGGGGCCACGTCGGCGGGGCCGCAGGACGAAGACCTGCGGGGGGCCTCAGCGGGCGGACGGGACCAGGACCAGGCCGGAGAAGAGGCCCTGGAGCGGTGCGGTGGGGGGGCCACACAGGCGGGGGGGAGGGAGGGGCCGCTCTCTGGAGTGGGTGAGCAAAGGGGTGAAGAAAGAGAGGCGGAGGGGGAGGAGGAAGCACATCTGGCGTTTCTGGGCTGAGGCGCCGCCACGTGATTGGCCCAGGAAGCAGCCGAGACGCCGATGGGCGGGGGGGAGAGGACGCGGGGGCTGGGCCACCCCGAAGCCCCGGAGGAGGACCGGGCCGGGTCCAGAGTCAGTCCGAGAGGGTTGCAGGAAGCCGCGCCCGCTGCCCGCACTGACCACGGGGGCGGCGGTTTGGTCGCCGTGGGAACGGAGTGACTCTGCTGAAGCGGGGAGCACCGGCGGCCCGACGGGCCTGGGGGGGAGGAGGGCGACTGGACCCGGGAGCAGGGCTCCGAGGCCGGGAACGGCTGGGCCACCCGGTTGTGGGTCGCCGCCCAGAGAGGATCGTGGTTGCCGTTGGTCAGCGGCGCTCTCTGCGCCGCGCGGACGCCGTCGCTAACGGGAGGGCTAGCACTGCTACAGCTAGCGGCTAGGCTAACGCTAACGCTGTGGTTGTTGTTGTTGTTGTTTACATTCTGCATGGAGCTGCTTCTGGAGTGGAGGAAGGAGGGGCGGGGCGAAGGGGAGGGGCTCCGCTGATGACTCAGATTGGCGCCACGGAGGAGGGCGGGGCTAGAGGCCTGCTGAGGAGACGCCCCCTTGGGGGAAGTGGAGCGCAGCCGCAGGTGAGGGGGGGCGTCCTGGGCCTGCCTGGCCATGCTCTGGCTGATGGACTGGCTGATGCAGGACGCCGCCAGAGACCTGCTGAAGGCTGAAGAAGACCAGATAGGGGAGGAGCAGGGGGGGGTACGGGGGGGAGGACCTGCTCGGACAGAGGGGGAGGCTGGCACGAGGGCCGGGGGAGGAGCTGGAGGCGGTCCAGGAGCTGGAGAAGATGCAGGAACAACGGAAGGTAAGGAGGAAGACGGAGAGGAGTCCCTCAGGGCGGGGCCAAAGGCCGAGGGGTCCAGGTCTCTGTCCTGCCCTGGGGAGGACGAGGTCTCCAGCGGACTGCTGGGACTGGAGACCTTGGTTCTGGAAGCCTGTAGGTCCAATGTCCTGAAGAACAAAGGAGAGAACGATTAAAACCAACAAGGACGTGAGTGGAGCCAGCAGCACCACAGAGGTTCTCAGATGGAGGTCTGCCCAGACCCCACCAACCAACCATCCAACCAACCATCCAACCAACCATCCAACCAACCAACCAACCATCCAACCAACC